>CM044957.1:35911440-35939792 GCA_024516035.1 Bactericera cockerelli
CTGTTAAGTACAATTTGAATGAATGAGGATATCCATTCCAGACTAAATGTTTTGAATTAATGTGTCTATTTTTTATTTATACCTATAGACCAGCTGATTAAGAAGTAAAGGTTCACAGGTCTTATCAGAATTCATGCGCGCGTTCATTGACCTCCTTGTCCTAGCCTACATACTAACATACTACATAGGTACGATTAAAAGTATTTAACAGAACCTCAATATTAATAAATATCTTTTTTAAGACATTATTTTTTTAAGATTTTCTTTTTGTCCATGATTTAGAAATTGTGTACATGTACAATTGTACACACTTAATATGGCATAGATAAGAGAAAAGTGTACAGCTGTGTTTTCATAAAAGTGATGTTATACAGTTACTCTAAGGTCTCTAAACTGCAAATATTCCCGATACTTGGGACTCGAACCCGCGACTTTCAGGTTACGAGTGCTCCGCCTTAGATATGGAGCTATTGAAGCTATTGTCCACATAAAAAATAAAAAAGTGATAGTAAAAATCACCTAAGTAAATTAGGTCATTAATTTAAAATTATTATGATGATGATGAAATTTTCGTTTCAATTCAACTATTTTCTTTTCTAAAAAAACGACGATGAGGTAGGTCATTACTTGTTTTTAAACGTGATAATAATAATTTTATGCTAGCATAAAAAATGTCTGAAAAGAAGAAAAATACATAAAAAATATATATATTTAACGTACATATACAATAAGAATTTAGAATAAGAATAACTCTAAGTTCTAAGAATTTAGAGTTGAAGAGAGGTTTGATGCAAGGTGCCCCTCTATCTCCTATTCTGTATAATCTTGCAACCAATCACATTGTAGAGGAAATAACAGAAGAAGGAATTGTCAATACCTATGGTGTCAAAATAACCGATTCTTATAAGACCTCAGCAATGGCATTCGCAGATGACTTGTGCATACTAGGCAATTCTTTAGAAGCAGCTGAGAGTATATTTGCAATTGTCAACAATAGACTTCATGAACTAGGAATGTGTCTTAATCCATCAAAAACTCAAGCTATAGTAATAAAAAAAGGTGTGCTTGTTTCATCTGATATTATTATTGGAGGAAAACAGATAAAAACAGCATCTCAAGAAAACCATGTAAAATATCTTGGAACTGCTCTCAAAGATAAAATTGTGCTTGAAAAAGAAAAAACTATTTCAGAATTGAATGAAAAGATTGAAAAAATTGTAAAAACTCCTTATCTTAAAGCAGACCAAAAAATTTTGGTGCTAAATACATACATTTGGCCTATTTTAACATTCAAACTTCAAAATACACCTGTTGATAGATGGAGTATTCCCTTTATTGAAGATTTTGATAAACTCGTCAGGTCTGCCACAAAACAAATATTGGAAATTCCACGAGATGTGCCTGATGCTATGATGTACTCAAGTAAAAATATGAGAGGATTGCAAATGTTTAAGTTCTCTTGGGAAATAATAATTCAAAGAATTAATCTGTTCTTATCTTTGAAGAAACAGCCAGATGATGTCATCAACATGCTAAGAGACTTAGATAAGGAAATTCAAATATGTTTAAACACTTTGGATATCACTGACAGCATAGAAAATATTAGTTCAAGAAGCATTCGTGAGGAGTTGAGAAAAAAAGAATTTGAAAAATGGAAAGAGATGAAAGTGCGAGGTGTAGGGGTATGTCTGTACAAAGATGGAAAACAATATAACAAATGGCTCTCAACCCAAGAAGGCATTTCTAACAGTGAGATGACTGATCTATACAAAATGACGTCCAATACTGCTGCAGTCAGATCTCTTCCAGGTAGATCCCAGGATGGTGTCCAGTGTCGCCGATGCCCTGGCGTCGAGAATAAAACAAATGTTGAAACACTGGCACACGTTCTGGGAGCTTGCCCCTTTGGTCATTTACAGCGAGTAGCCCGTCACAACACTGTGAGAAGTCTTATTGCCAATGAATTGAAAAAGAACTTGGAAGTATACGAAGAAGTTAATGGGTTGGCAGAAGATGGTTCTATCCGACGCATCGACATTATTGCCATTGACAGAGGTATTAAGAAAGGATTTATAATAGACCCCACAATCCGTTTCGAATTTCACCAAGACCAGCCTAAGGAAGTAAATCAAGAGAAAAAAAATATTTACGAGCCAACCATTTCACACTACAAAATGAAGTATGGTTTAGAAAGTATTGAAGTGATTGGAGTAATGATAGGATCTCGAGGAACATTAACATCTGTTTTCATAAATTTTTGCAAAAGGTTTAACATCCCTCAAAAAGTCATGAAAATAATATTGCACCACACTATACGCTCCTCAATTGCAATTGTAAGATCTCACTTATATAGATGAAAAGAAAATCTCAACAATCAACATCAACACAATAAATATTATAGAAGAAGTCGAATTGAAAATGATTGGAAACTAGTCAAGAAATGTTTAATGTTTTAATTAGTATATTGTTTTAAAAAAAATTATAAGGTATCCTTTGTCATATGGCAACCTGTTGATGTACAGGAAGGTTGAAATATACAGGGTGAGCATAAAGTCTCACCCCACCCCCCGTATCTCAAGAATGGCTGAAAATACAAGAAAACGCAAAAACCCGTATTCCTTAAATTTTGGGGGGATTAATTTTCAGCCAAAAAAAATTTGCCTACAGGACCCCAGTCAGGCTGGGCATGGACCAACTTTAAAATCTTAAATAGAATAGTATGTCTTGTGGCATATTGTTTTAAAGGTCTCATAGAGAGAATTTCATCACAAGAAATTTCAGTGAACTACGACCTACCGTTCTTGAGATACAGGGTCGGACGTCCTGCGTAATATCCATATATTTTGACCTATATCTCGTTGACCGTAAATTCCAGAAAAATGAAATTTGTTGATAATAACTCCTTATGGCAAGAACTTTCGAACAAGTTAAAATTTGATTTGTTTTTTCGTTAAATTTTTTCGGACTGTTCGTCCGGCTGGCTGACGAAACCGACCAGAAACTAATATCAACAGAGTATGTCGAGTTATACCTTTTTCGAGAGGGCTTGTCATAAGGAGTTATTATCAACAAATTTCATTTTTCTATATTTTAGGGTTAACGAGTTATAGTTCAAAATATATGGATGTTACGCAGGACGTTCGACCCTGTATCTCAAGAACGGTAGGTCGTAGCTCACTGAAATTTGTTGTAATGAAATTCTCTTTATGAGACCTTTAAAACAATATGCCACAAAACATACCATTCTATTTAAGATTTCAAAGTTGGTCCATGCCCAGCCTGACTGGGGCCGTGCAGGCAAAAATTTTGTGGCTGAAAATTAATCCCCCCAAAATTTAAGGAATACGGGTTTTTGCGTTTTCTTGTATTTTCAGCCATTCTTGAGATACGGGGGTGGGGTGAGACTTTATGCTCACCCTGTATATACAGGGTGAGCATAAAGTCTCACCCCACCCCCCGTATCTCGAGAATGGCTAAAAATACAAGAAAACGCAAAAACCCGTATTCCTTAATTTTTAAGGGGATTAATTTTCAGCCAAAAAAATTTTGCCTACACGGCCCCAGTCAGGCTGGGCATGGACCAATTTTAAAATCTTAAATAGAATGGTATGTCTTGTGGCATATTATTTTAAAGGTCTCATAGAGAGAAGTTCATTACAACAAATTTCAGTGAGCTACAACTTACCGTTCTCGAGATACAGGGTCGGACGTCCTGCGTAATACCCATATATTTTTTTGTAATTGTAATTGTATATTTACGGGTCAAGCCCAGTATAAAATCAAACATAAATACATGTTACTACAATGAAAAAAACATAGATTAATTAAAACATATAAAACATTTAGTGACTAGATAAAATAAATAAATAATAACATTGGTAACAGGTACACAGTAATACTAGTATCACATATTGTTTGCCGCACGCATCATTCGGTTGATGGGGGCATAAAACAAATAGTTAGTCTCACATTTTTCAATAAAATAAGTTTTTGTATGTCTAACACGGCGACTACAATCAAAGTTTACAAGTTGAAGAAGTTTTGTACAATCAACTTCTCCCTTGACCAGTTTGTCAAAAAATCGAAGGTCGTGATTTTCACGTCTTACAGAAAGACTGTCTATTGAGATCTCACGTCCAAAACGAAAACTATAGAACCTCAAGAACTTCTTCTGTACTCTTTCAAGTGTATAAGATTGGATGTCGTAGTGCGGGGACCAGACTATACAAGCATACTCTAATAGAGAGCGAACAAGGGCCTTGAAGAGTGTGCAAAAAGCATCAGAAGAGAGTCCTTTAGAATTTCTGAAGACATAGCCAAGGACACGATGGCAGCTCAAAGAAGTTTTATCAACATGGAATGAAAAAGAAAGAGTCCTGTCAAGATAAATGCCCAAGTCCTTAATGTGACTTACATATGGAAGAGGAATGTTATTCATTTGATAAGTAAATGAAGGCGGGCTTTTCGAGCGACAGAACTCCATAATAGCACACTTATGAACCGATAGCTCCAACCCATTTGTACCTAACCATTCCGAAAATACATCAAGATCACTTTGTAAAAGTACGCAGTCCTGTACCGAAGAAATACATTTGTAAATTTTTACGTCATCCGCAAACATCAATATGGATGATTTTCGAATAAATTGAGGTAAGTCATTGAAAAAAAGACTGAAGAGTAGAGGCCCACTATGACTGCCCTGACCTACTCCGGAGAGAACATTGATGGGAGAAGAGACACAATTACCCACTCGCACAAGTTGTGATCTCTCACTGAGATAGTCAGAGAGCCAAGTGAGAAATGACTCGCCGATACCATAGGATCTCAATTTAGCAATCAAAAAGGAAACATTGACCCTATCAAAGGCCTTTGAAACGTCTGTATACACCGAATGAACAGCATTGCCTCTCTTAAAAGATTCAAGAATATCGTATTGATAACTTAAGAGATTAGTTATAGTTGACCTGTGGGACATAAAGCCATGCTGCTGATCCGAGATGAAGTTCTTGGATGCAAAAGCCAACTTCTCAGCTATGAGTTTATCCAGTAGTTTAGGAATACAGGACTGGATACACACACCACGATAGTTGGCTACATTACACCTGTCACCTGACTTGAAGATAGGGATGACATAGCTGATCTTCCAGGCAGCAGGAAAAACGCCCAAAGACAAAGATCTGTTGAAAAAGAAAGACAATGGCTGAGCAAGAAATGATGAACAACGTTGTAAGATAAATGATGGAATGTTATCAGGACCTGATGAAAATTTACATTTAATAGAAGATAATGCACGGAAGACGTCAAACTCAGAAAAATTACAAACATTAAAGTCAATGTAGTCATTATGTAGATATTCAGGTGCAGGTTGATTGGAATCCCTGTAAGCATCAGAAAAACTTTGACAAAAAAGATCTGCTGTATCCTGCAAAGAAGAACAGGTAACACCATTAAAAAACATACCCTTGGGAAATCCATTGACTTTTCTTGACTCCTCAGAGAACTTCCAGAAATATCGAGGATTGCATTTCAAGTGATGACTGGTCCTCTCCAAGTAGGCCTTGTAGCATTGACCACTGATGAACTTACATTGCGCTCGGAGTGTAGAAAAGTGCTGGTAATCTGAATTCAGTCCACTGCGTTTAAACTGCAAGTGAGCTTTCTTCTTCTCAAAGGTTAGGCGTTTCAAATCATGAGAAAACCATCTTGGGAAATTACTTGGTCGAATAATTTTTAAAGGAGTAGACAAGGCGATTCCAGAGAGTAAAACATCATTAAAAGCAGAAACATTCACATTAATGTTCTCATGAGATAAAATGGATAACCAGTTAACATTGGCTAAGTATTTTTTTCAATTCTTGTAAATTACACTTTGAATAGTCGTACATTTCAAAGTCATTGGACATAAATTCAAGAGGTTTTTTCAATGGAACATCAAAACAAAATGCGTTATGGTGAAAATTGTTTTCCAATAGATTGTCAATAGCAGTATAAGTTACAATGTCAGGAATATCTGTAAAAAGTAAATCAAGAAATCTACCATGGTCATTTGGTAAAGCGTTTGCCTGAGTAAGACCAAGGCCATTAAAGGATTCACAAACACGGAATGCGGGTGCATCGCTCGCCGAATAATCAACAACCATACCAACCTCATCAAGTGTACTCCACACAGCTGAGGTCAGGTTATAATCACCCAGAAGAATCAAGCTAGCCCGTGGAAACCTATATCGAAGCTCTTCAACCACATGGCAATGTTCCAGATAAACCTCCACAGACGAAGAAGGAGGGATGTAAGTACAGCCAATCAGGAATGTGTCATCACGGCATTCAACTAAAACAAAAACATGGTCAAGGGATGTAGTAGGTGTGTTTATTGAAATGAGTCTTGATTTTAGGTGACATCTAGTTAAAATCATAACACCACCCCCTCTGGATTTGTTAGTAGTTACCAAGTTTCGATCACACCTGTACACGTCATAGTTTAAAAATTTAACTTCTCCAATAGAGAAATTATCCGTAAGCCAGGATTCTGTCAAAAATATAAAATCATATGTACAAAGTTCAATATCACGTTTCAATTTGTCAAGTCTGCTTCGAAAACCACCGGTATTATGAAAATAGCAACTCAAGGATTTTTTTGAAGAGGCTTGTTTCTCGTGTTTTTTGGAGAGAAAGCAGTAGGAGACTTCACGCTTTTAGGAGATGCAGCTGGCAAAGCTCCACCAACGCCACTTCCACCAGCCTTGGATTTGTCAGCAGTAACCTTGCCGCCAGCAGCAACACCAGGAGCAGCAACTTTACTGCCTGCAGGCTTCACCTTCACCAGCGCCACCTTGGATCGAGTAGTAGGACGTTCACTGCCTTGAGGAACGGGCTTGGGACGACCATCAGGGTTGCCAGAGTCAAAGCAGTCCACCACATGAGTCTGTAGAAGTTTTCCATTGAATAACCTGACAAGAGCTCCCTCGGGCCATGCATCCTCCGTGGAAATCAAAACCTTCTCAGCCTCAGGAACGATTACATGAAAGGAGGCGTAGGACTCGTATTTGGTTTTTAGTCTCGAACATTTCACAGAAGATAACTGAGGGATACTGGACTGCAGGTTCTCACCCAACTTCTTGGCAGAGGTGTCAGGATCAATTCTCGTCACGAATATTTGAGAATAACGAACATTTGGAACAGAGGAAATGTCCGTTTTCCTTGAGCCAATAATCAAGAAGGAGTCCGCAGGTTTGGAGCAGCCGCCACCACGAGAAGATTCAGCAGGCAAATCCGAGGACTGAGACTTACCAGCAGACTCATAGCGTGCCAACTTTTCGTTAAGCAAAACAATAAGCTGTGCCTGTTCTGTCACTCTGCTCTCCAACTGAGTGACATATTTTTCCATGTCCACTGTAGTCCGGGCCTGAGTAGTGGGAGTAGTAACCATGATGAATGAATTGGAGGTAGAGATAACGATTAGCACTCAGCTGTCAAGGTGAATGAACTCAAGTATCTAGGGTCCAAAGTCCAAAACTACAATCTCGATACAAGAGAGTATTTATCTATAGCTATATTTTGTAAATGCACAGTAATAGCAATGAGGAAAACACGATAGGTAATTGAAATATTCACGAAAGTTTGTCAAAAATTAATTTTAAAAATAAAATAAAAATATGTCAGAATATTAAAAATGAAGAACACAAAATATGTCAAAAAGAGAGTAATTTTTTTTTCACAAATAATCAATTAACAAAAACAAGAATTACGGTATGAAATAATTACTAAATAAAATATTTTAAAGAAAAATTACGTAAGTCAAGAACATAACCAACACTCTCTCAACGTGGAGTCGGAGTTGTAGGTAATAGAAAGTTAAAAAAAGTCTTATTTTGACCTATTACTCGTTGACCGTAAATTCCAGAAAAATTAAATTTGTTGATAATAACTCCTTATCGCAAGAACTTTCGAACAAAATAAAACTGAATTTGTTTTTTCGTTAAATTTTTTCGGACTTTTCGTCCGCTTGGCTGACGAAACCGACCAGAAACTAATATCAACAGAGTATGTCGAGTTATAATTTTTTCGAAAGTGCTGGTCATAAGGAGTTATTATCAATAAATTTCATTTTTCTATAATTTACGGTTAACGAGTTATAGGTCAAAATATATGGATATTACGCAAGGCGTCCGACCCTGTATCTCGAGAACAGTAAGTTGTAGCTCACTGAAATTTGTTGTAATGAACTTCTCTCTATGAGACCTTTAAAACAATATACAACAAGACATACCATTCTATTTAAGATTTTAAAGTTGGTCCATGCCCAGCCTGACTGGGGCCGTGTAGGCAAATTTTTTTTGGCTGAAAATTAATCCCCCTAAAAATTAAGAAATACGGGTTTTTGCGTTTTCTTATATTTTTAGCCATTCTCGAGATACGGGGGGTGGGGTGAGACTTTATGCTCACCCTGTATAGATGCCAATTAAAACATTTAAAAATCTGTAGGATGGAATGCCGGGCGGTGTATAATTTGAATATTAAAATGGAGCTTACACTTTCTTTTTGGGTAATGGAAACTTAAAACAAAACACAGGCACTGAGTGAGTTAATTGACGAACGACCATTTTAAACAGGTTAAAAATAAATAAAATTTTACCTCTACCCTTCCAAATTAACTTACACTTTTTCAACATTCAAATTACCCCGATGTATCCTATAATAGTTATATAATCACAACTGACCTTAGTAGCTTGATGGATAAGGCGGCGGACATGTAAGCTTGTAACCTGGAGGTCGGTGGTTCAAGTCCCGGTTTTATCGTAGATTTAGTAAAGCGAATTTGATCAGTTGTGATATCACGAAAGTGATTAACACAAATAAGATAAACTTAATAGTTATGATCTTTCTTACTACAATTCTAACCAAGATAAAAAATATGTGTGAAACTTGTTTACAACTTTCAAAATTAAAGAGTCTTAATTATTGACTTAGTCTTAATTATTCATAATGTCGCTGTCAACAGTCCATTCAAATAGCTACCTAGTCATTTTTGCTCAAGAGGTATGAATAGATTTTGAACATCTTAAGATTCTAAAGTAACTAGGTGTAATACGAGTCATGTGTGTATAGAATAGCTATGTAAGTACAATGTACATGTACGTACTACAATAGGTACTACATATTATGTAGAGTATAATTTTTTTTTCTTCCGGGATTCGAACCCAGGTCACTTCATGCAGGCCGCTATAAAGATTAATGTTAAGGTGGAGAGACGGATTAATTTTCATAGAGTTCCTAGTACCCAATTATCAAATGAATCACTAAACTGAAAAACGTCATGAGTCAGATTTTTTTCACGAATTAGCTTTTATTGGCTAAAATTATACTTTAAGATAGGCACTACAAGGCAGATATACAAAGATATTAGGTACGTGAATTATGTATTAGAAGGTATTTAGAAGATTTTTGGAACCTATATGTTGGAAGTAATTTCCATAAGACACAGAGGGTGTTCCTTCATTAGACTATTCTATGCCTCAGGACTATTTATCATTTATTTATGCATGTGTAGCTTTTGTAGCTATACTGCTCCCAGAGAAACCGAGTTCATAGTTCTAATAACTTCTCCTCACCGAAAAAAACCCTAACCAACTACCACACAAAATTTATGTTCAGTATTTTTTACGAGCTTGAGCAACTAATTTCCAACAGAATTCGCATCATTGCGATCCGTCGGAAAGATGAAATTAATGAGTTCTAAAATCTCGGGGTGAAAGTTTGTTCTTATGAAATGTCCGACTTGAAGTTCACTCATACCTAACAAGTTGTTAATTACTTACCTCGGTAGCTTGTTAGAGAGAGGACTCGGTAACCCGGAGGTCCGTGGTTCGATTTCAAGGACGGATAATTTTAACAAGATGAGTTTGAGGAACTGTGACGTCACTCTGGTGATTAACTCAAAGTGACTGCTGTATTATGCAGCACTTGTAATAAAATTTTTTGTAGGTAACTACATTATTTTGTCTTGTTGAACCTAACAGCGCGGCGTAGCCTACACCCATGAAAGTCCATGATATCTTTCTGGAATCTCACCAACTTGTCCTAGTTCGCCTAATAAACAAACCACATCTACCATGAGTACCTACAGTAAAATACTTAATTTCAAACTAACCATCCACCCTGAAGTAACACTGCTGACGAGCTAGGTATGTCCAATTGTCCACTCTAGATTGTCTAGTCTAGAATCTAGATAGACCCTCTACATAGACTAGATAGACAGTACACTCTGCTGTCTCGTATTCCCTATGTAGCCCCCAGCCAAAATATCCTACTAGTAGGTACGACTTACGAGTGCTAGAAACAAACGAAAAAGAATAGGCATAAAGCAGGGAGAGACCCTTCGCCCCCTCTTCTTCGTCCTAGTTTTCCCAAAACCCAGCTCTATGCCATATATCACATTTTGACATTTGTAAGGCTTTGTATATTTTTACACAAGATACAGGTTTGGGCTTCAAATATTCATTTTCTCTCTCTCTCTCCCTCTCTCTCTCTCTCCTCCTCTCTCTCTCTCTCTCTCTCTCTTCAGGGTTTCCCCCCTTTTAATTTGTGGCTCCTTCTATTAAGTGAATGCAAGGATAAGTTGTGCTTGTTCTTCTTAATAATAAGTTACCTATCTACCAAAATAGCAATGTCAGTTCTTGAAAATATTATGATGCTTTTAGTAACCAGACAGACGGGTTCAAATTACAGTGATTAAATAAATTAAACTCTGAACCTAGAATTTTATTACTGTTAGGTATCAGTGTTGTGTAGGGAAATTTATAGATTCCATAGAGATCAGATAATGTTGAAATAGGATCCTTGAATCTAGGTACTCATGGGTATTTTGTAAACAATTCTGTTAATGCACTCACTACGTGTGGTGTACAGATCATATGACAATCTACTAGGGATTAAGTTTTAACAACGGGATTGAGTTGACAGTTGAAATATCTTTTATACCTAATAAAAAACTGATTTAATGAAAAGTTGGTATCGAGGACTGGGGTAAATATTAATTTCCCGTTTTAGAAAAAAAAAAAATCGAATTCAAATATGTACATGTACATCAATATCAGAATTCACCTGTACAGCTGTTTCCAGTTTTTAACTCTGATCAGCAATAGTTCTGAAAACCCATGCCTTCAACTAGATATTTCTCTTGATACATTTGTTCATGCCGCCTTTGCCAAGCCACACCAATGTCTCATAGCGAAGGTCTCTCTGTTGGCCTTAGCCCAACACCTGAAGACTGAGTGGTGTGACCCAGTTGAAATCAGACAGAGAGGAGTAAGGTACCTCTGCCAGTACAACTGCCAGAAACCAGAATGCCAGCTACTTTCACTCGCCTCTCTCCCTCTTTTCTCTTTCCGTGTGAGTGTGCTCGCGGGAGCATCGCACAATGCTTTCTCATTGTTTTTTTTGTTTGTGTGTTTTTTGTTGAAAAAATACATAAGATAGGATTTTTTTCACTTGGAATATCTTGATCAGTACATTGTAAAGTAAGAACTGTATTGTATGAACTATTCTTCTAAAATCTAGATTCTAGATTGTCCTTGCAAGAGACCATAAAAATTTAATATTATTCCTAATTGGTTTGTATGTATAATTCTAAGGGACATTACAAATGCACGAATGACCACCTAATCTCTTTTGAAAATAATACCATGTACAATGCAAACTTCACAGATAGCTCAATGAAAAGGGCTATCAAGTCAAAACAGCTGTCCTAGGATGTTAGGAGTTCAGTAAACCAAAAATATAGTACCTACTCTGTATTTGTAGTACAACGTACCTACAGTGTATTTTTGAAAATATCATCTATTGGGCCTGTACAACTTCGATGGTGTTAATCAATCACACCCTGTATATAAAAAAAAACGAGCTTCAAACCTTGACCACGTGTGGGAATCGAAGCTAGTTAGGAATCTCCCATGCTCTGACTCCCAAGTTAACCACAGGATGTACAAGTATCGCCGGATATCACGGAATGAGAGCGAGTCAACAGAATAAAGGTCAAAGTTATGTTAACGATCTTCATTCTGAATTTTAAATTTAGTCAGTTATACAAATATATTCAATACCTACCTATTCTGTAACTGGCAAGAAATATTCCAATGTTGCCAGAAATTGTAACCAAATTAAGAATACAATTTTTTGTCGGCACGGGGGATCGAACCCGGGACCTTCCGCATGGCAAGCGAGTGCTTAACCACTGAGCTAAGAAAGCTATATCAAGAAACTAGGTACTATGTTTCTTGATATAGCTGAAGCTTTTTTACGGCCCAGGAAACAACGCTCCATCCCAAATTCCAATGTAAAAAAAATGGAATAAAGCCCCCCCTCCATCACTCACTGGACTTGAGAAAAATGAGTTACGAGTTATTATTGTTGTATATTTAATTTTTTATCAATAAATGTTTTCTGTTTGTATAGGGTGTGAAATCGGGGAGTTTCTTATTTTATCTGTTATTTTTTGCAACCTTTAACGTTCTTTTTTCTTTTTGAAAAGGCTTATTGAGTCCCGTTGTTCTCTTGGCAGTTCCATTGACCTTACAACAAAATACACTCCTCGTTAGTAATCCGTTGATCAGTGGCACTTACCTAACTCTACGAATAAAATTATAATACATATACAAATATGCATATACTTGAAAAGTATAATGACTTAGAAACTTCTATGAAGGTATTGAGAAGAGAAATATAAATAATTCCTATCTTGGATGAAAAAATAACCTAAAAATTTATTCAAAGCACTATGAGACTAACTACAAAATTAATTTCTTATTTCATCATGAATATTATCAACAACAACAAAAATGTGCTAAAAATAACCAACCTCAACCATGAGGTTGAACAACGCCGACCCTGCTTGAGCGGGATAAGACAGAGTATCAGTCAGTCAGTATCAACAGATCAACAGTATCAACAGAGTAAAAGAAGAAGATCATGAATAATATCAAAATGTGTTGAAAATAAAATAATAAACTCATTTACTAAGGGTTTGGTGCAATGCCCTTGGAAACAGAAGGCCACAGTTCGAAACCCAATCGCGTCAAAAAAGGCTACGGGAATTTTTTCACATGGTCGTGTTTCACATAATTTAATTGCTGAAAACTAACCTGCAATAATTTAGGCCCCGTGTGACGTTTGCGTGTATCGGTTCACGCCCATAACTTATACGTTCTTATCACGTGACTATAGTGACTATGCAAATATAATCCTCTTTGAACCCATATTAAATCTTCCTTTTTCCTTTACACAACGAGCAACATATTTAGCTTGCCTTGTTGAAATTGCTTTTTGAGGAAAAAAAACTTCCTCTTAATTCCAGATTTGAATTTTTTATTAGGTATTATTAATTACATCGATGATAAGATGTGATTTTTAAAAAGAAATAATATTTTTTTGTGACACATCAAACATTGATGCTTTTCGATATCAGTTCTTTTTGGTTAAATTGCCTCTTGACGAAAACCACTACACTTTGTGTATTTTTGCGATTCTTAATAATATGAATGAACTTATTATACGTACCCGTAGGTACTAATACAGTACAATATTGTCCGGTCCCTGCTCTCACTACCTTCATACTCAAATATATTATACTCATATTCAGACATGACTCATGTCTCTACCACAGTGTTCGTATTTTCACACCGGAAACAGACCCAATAACTGAAACGATGCCCTATGCCACCCGATTTGCCGAGATGGTTTGGCCTGAATTCCTGATGCCATCGTAAAAAAACCTACGATTCCAATGAAACATCGGATCCTACGATCTTTTTTACGGATTTCGAGAAGATATTTCCATCGTATATATGGCAATAAAATATTTTTTATGAGAACCTGAATAATTTAGAATGAAAGAGAAATTGGCAGGGGCGTGAGTTTTGGACACAACACGGTTAGTGTGTTTCAAGTTCTCATTCTTTTAATAGCTCTAATCGCGTGATTTATTTATACTTAATTGAAAAACGCAAGTGTCACAGCATGCTTCGGTTTCTAAATTAATTACTGTATATTATAGTTATTATTTTATATACTGTATAGTATATACTGTATATTATTTTTATTTATTATTATTATTTTTTTTTTTTCTTCTTAGTCATAAGTTAGATAGGGTGACTATGTTTTATACATTTTTCAATGTCTAATAAACAATAAATATACTATACTATACTATACTATATTTAAATTTAGTAAGGCTGGTCTGAGTAATGTACCTTTGCTCTTGTGATTAACATTAAATTTGTATATTATTTTTTATCATTATGTAAACTTATGTTTCTTTTTCCTTGATAACAACTGCCGCTCAAAAATATTGCATGTCAGCTCGTTTTCCTCTTTAACTCTGTATATTTCCTTGTGACTGAAAATTGATATAACTTGATATAATACATAATATGTAACAAGGAAAAAATCACGAATTTTGTTTTTATTATTATTATTATGAGTAAACTGCCCTGAATGCGTGAACCACGTCGATATCATTCATCGAACTCCAGCAAAAAGTTAAGAAAAAATGATTTGTCCAAAATTTTTAGAGCTCCAATTAAAAAGTATGGCACGACAACTCCATTTAACCTTGAAAAACTCAGGTGACTAACAAAAAAAATCTGGTGTAAACATCACACGACTTTCCTTATCATATTAAGAATGGGAACAGGACCAAAAGCCACTGGTGACTCAAGGTAACAGTTAGCTGAAAATCAAAGCCAAATTCGTAATCAGCACCTCAAAATTATTGGATTTGATATGTCACAATCCCCATCTAGGATGAATAATAAAAAAGTTAGTCAAAGCGGGTCCCCCCCAAAATACCGGTAAATTGGGGCCGAGGTCTGAAAAGTTCAAGATATGAAGAAAATGATGAGAAGAGACCCCTATTATTTTTTTAATCTAAGAAAATGTTGTTCTCTAATTTTTTTTGTATATTTAACCAATTCATAGAAACGGCGCTTGCGGCCAATATTTGCGGCCCTGCGGCCGCATTCTGCGGCCGATTTCAACCAAAAGTTTCGTGGTTCGTCTGGTGTATAATATTAATTTCCATACCAAATTTCAAGTCTCTAGCTCTTACTGTTCTTGAGATATCCTGTTCACACACACACACACACACAGACAGACAGACAGACAGACGCACGGACCAATGGCTGAAAACAACTTTTTTGGTATCCTGAGGCTATGATTCGTCCAGAAATGTGAAAAACTGGGTAGGTCAAATTTTCGACGAATACAATACTTTCCTTATTATAGGATAAGGAAAGTAATATTCTCTACCTGGTTTACTTATCCAAAGCAAATTTGTATACGTACCTATTGTTTTCTTTTATTCATACAACAACCATGTATCTATTCCTTGTAAAAAATGTCAATTTTACATCAATGTTTAGTCAAGAGAAAATACATAGAGTTGAATGGGATAAAAAGCTGACGTGCCATATTTTTGAGCGTTAGTTTATATCATAAACAAAGCTTGTGTTATAGGGGATACCTGTGCAAAGTCATTCACAGGAACATATATCTAAACAATACTTGTGTTTTATCTACACTGTACTATGGGATTTATAATAGGAATATTATATTGTAAACAAAATGCTTGTGTTACCTATACCTACCTGTTCTAAGGCATACATAATAAGAATATATTGTAAACAATACATGTGGTATAACTAATGCTAATGCATTCATACGATGCATCCAAGTGTAAAACACATGTTAGGAAAAAGTGTCCGAGGGGTAGTGCTTGTCCTTCCAGTGAATGGTGATGCGTGTGATTTATACGTAAGAGTCAATCTATTCAAAATTCCATCGGGAAAGATTTCTTCTGATATTTTATGATGACTACGGAATATTAAACGAGAACCATGTTGAAATGCACCGTGGAAATAATAAAAAGCAAAATAAAGCACAATAAATAACTTAACTTACAATAACCCCATGATCCATGGCCTACCTCAGTAGACAAGAAATCTAGCAACACTTGTTGAGATTTCACAGTTAGATTAGAAAAGATCATTATTCTGCTCAATAGCTCTGATTTTAATAATACATACTGATAATAACAACAATATATTCATGAGTAAGTGTATTCAGGGGATTTCATCTATCAAAACATACACACGTTTTTTGAGAAAAAATATAATAAATCACTTTTTTACATCTCTAATGGAACACAAATTTAATCGAAATTGAGTTTTCTGAATTGTAGTCTGGCCGGGGACTATAAACAGGGAGTAGACCAGCAGTCTGGCTGGGGGAGAAACAGGGAGTAGACCATCAGCCTGGCTGGGGGACTATAGACAGGGAGTAGACCAGCATCGTCTTGGTTCTGGGGGTCCTTATCAATTAATAGCCTCCTTGTAAAGACAGTGGTAGAAGTCCTGATGAGTCATTCCTGCACTGTCTGGCTACCATCATTCACGATGACGCCACCCTATGATGATGAAGGGTAAAAAGATTTTTCTCGCACATGAGTCTGGCAGTCCGCTACGTGATAATCTGATTGAATGCCGTTGGCATTAGCACTGCCCTTGATCAAGTTTTGTTTTATTTCAATTTCTATGTAAATATTCTATGTACCTACTTTATTGTAAATAAAACTTGATTCAACATGTTTAATAATAATTGACTCATCTGATATCTTACCTTTACTTGTAAATTTGTTCCGAAGTAGTCACCCTGTACGTACATGTATAGTTGTACCGAGCAGACGGTGAGGCACCCTGTAGACACGCATCACTGAGAGATGGCCTTACCTTTACTTGATAAATTTGTTCCCAAGTAGTCACCCTGTACATGTATAGTTGTACCGAGCAGACGGTGAGCCACTAGGGTGGCCCTTAGCTATAGAGGTGAGAAAAAAATCCGAGTATTTTTCTGAGCTCCCCCCCTCAAATGGTTCCAATTCATAAAAAAATGATACCTATAAAGTTTTAGCTCGATCGGAAATTGTTAACACGTGCCGCCGGGAGCTTAAAGTTTGGATATGCTAATTGAAGGGGCAATATACGTTTTTTCCGCACTTTTTGTTAATTTTCTCTGTAATAGATCAACTTAGAATAAAAATTCAAAAACTGATAGAATTGTAACAAAACTATCTAACAAATTTATTCTCATCAAATTTCCTCTTAAACCAACAGTTCCTTGGCAAATTAATAACAAAGGCAGAATTTTGCTCTACCCCTCTGTATGTCGCTAGCAAAACTGTAAAATATGTCTAGAAAAAAAATATCCAAGATAATTAAAGAAAGCAGGTAGGTTCAATTATTTTATACAAAGAAAATACAGTTCTTTTATATTTTGAATCAATAATAAGAACAAAATAATATTGAATAATGTTATATTTACTAATATACCAATATCCGTTTCTTCCTGTTAAGATGCCTTGTTCTGTAGTGTTTTACTATTTGAATAATGAACTGTTTTTGATCTGCATTATTAGTAATATATGTTATTACGTATTAACTCAATTACTCATCCAACTATTTCACCCCCTTTATAATTTTTGTGGTTAAGCACTCGCTTGCCATGCTGAAGGTCCTGGGTTCGAACTCCCACGCCGACTAAAATTGTAATAAAAAATTGGTTACAGTTGTTTGTAAGGGATACCTTTCAGTTCACTCGTGTGACCCAACACCTAAATGGGAAGTATTGTGTCACTTCTCGCCCATCAGAAGGGAGGCATACTACGGGATGGACAGGCTTCAACACAGACCACAAAACGACTACGGTAGCTCCTGTTTCATGGCTACCAAATAACAAGGCTGTGAAACACTTTTCTTATCATCAATCCAGTATCCGTTCTAGTTGATAATTCTTTCTTGAGTTCGTTTTTCAACCGCTAATGAAAGTGTTATTTTTTAAACTATAATTAATTATTTATATTAATTTCTATATTCCTTAATAGCATCTTTTTAAAAAAATGTACAAAAGAATATGTGCTAACGTTATTTCTAACACAAAAATAAATCTCTTTCTATCGTGGCAGTATACTTGTATGTTGAAGCTTGGCATAAAGCTCCCAAGGTAATTAAAGCACCAAAGGGAGACTTTACTTGTAAAAAAAAAATCATCAGCTTCCAAAACATAGATAAGGATATGGCTGCTACTAAAAAGATTGTTAACCATCTGTGGTAGTTAGGTCAAGAAGCTGTAGGTCCAGCATTCTTTGATGAAGAGGAACCATCTAATACGAAACAAAGATGGTTATTGATTATGAGAAGGATACAAATAAAAAATATGAATGCAAAGTAACCGAACTTGCAACTTTAGTGAAAAAAATCTAGATTTTTTGGTTTCACGAGAAACAAAAACTTTCTTCAAAAGATTAGATCAAAATACATCATTCTTAAAGTACCCGCCATCATCCTGGTCAACGAATAAAGATTACCTTGTAGGAAAAAACTTTTTGAAACATCTCAAAGTTGTTAATGATACAGCAGAAAGGGGAGTAAAATTAATGGATGTGTATTAATAACATACTTACTAAAAATGAAAATCAAAAACAGTTCATTATTAAAGTAATAATAATTCCGTGTCCGTGCGACAGGCAAAGATACCTATATCACGGTGGTGAGAGGAATATATGGACGCCCAGATCCAATGTCTAGGCTCCTTTCATGTCCATTGATTCTACTTGGTTTTTATGTCCTGATTTGAGATAGTCAGGACGAGGGTTTTACCCTTTATCGCTGGGAATTGTACCAGCTACCCACATTAACCTCACTCACAGTCACTCACCCTGGGTAGGGCTGGAAATGCCAACCTCTCGTGTTCGGAGGGAACAGGATTTTCTATGCGAAAATTCTGCCCAAAACGGGGATCGAACTAAGGGATACCTGGACTACGGGAAGTAGTCATAACCGTTACGCCACAGAGGCTGGCAAGTAGTAAATTACTACAGAACAAGGTATCCTGACAGCAAAAAAACAGAAATCGGTATATTGGTAAATATATCCATTATTCAATATTATTTTGTTCTTATTATCAATTGAAAATATATAAGAACTGTATTTTGTTTGTATAAATTTCAACTAACTTGCTTTCTTTAATTATCTTGGATGTTTTTCATTATCCAGCCGCATTTTATAGTTTTGCTGGCGAGATACAGAGGGGTAGAGCAAAAATCTGACTTTGTTATTGATTTGCCCAGAAACTGTTTGTTTGAGAGTTTATTTGATAGGAATAAATGTGTTAGATAATTTTGTTACAATTCTATCACTTTTTGAATTTTTATTCTAAATTGATCTGTTACAAAGAAAATTAATAAAATGTGCGAGAAAACGTATATTGCCCCTTCAATTAGGACATCTAAACTTTAAGCTCCTGGCGGCACGTGTTAACGTTTTCTGATCGAGCTGAAACTTTTTAGCAATTTTTTTCTCATGAATTGGAACCACTTTGGGGGGGGAGCACCTTCGATTTCCGACCTTCGAAAATAAGGGCCACCCTAGTGAGCCACCCTGTAGACACGCATCACTGAGAGATGGCTGAGCCGAGAGGTTGACAGTTTCTGTTGACACAGGGCGGCCTTGACTTGAAGGCAAGTAGAAGCGGAATGACTATCATAAATAAGCCGAGATAGCTATAAATAGTCGGTACCTGCAGATTGTTCAGTGTGTTGTGAAAACACTGAAAACCTATTGGCACGTTGGATACACCAGTTCTCGTACGATCGTTAAGCAACGTTCAGCGATTCCATTTCCAGGTTGATTTCATTTCCATGTTCGATCCTTCCCGATGCGGCTATTCCCAGGGTTTCGAACCCGCGACCACTGGAATCTCTAGATTCACAGAGTGCCGCCTTTACCACAGATCTACCGGGACAGTGTTTAAAGTACAGAACAGTTTTCGCTTTGGGCCGTATAGGTAAAAGATCCGGCAAGGTTAAGCTAGCCCAGCCAGCAGTTACCAACTGTTGGTTCGAGTGCCAAAGTAAGCACGAGACCTTGTGACCTTCTAGTCACTTGTCATACAATGTTGTTATCAATTTATCCCTTATCACTCTCTTATCAGTGAAATGTCTGTTATCAAAAAGACGGAACATGACACAACCTCAAGAGTCAAGCGCCCTATTGGAAGTGTGGTGGACTTCCAATCAGTAGTTTGGAGTTCCGAGTGCATATGACAGTTAAAATTGTAAAGTTATGCTGTTTGTTTATTCAGATTTTCGCTACTGGACTTAATTTTAAAATAACCAAGGCATGTTAGTTCTGGTGGTACAGTTATGCTTTTTATACTAAAAGCCACTACCACTTTTCTAATTAATTTATATATTTCTACTGTATTAATGCCGCCACTGGTATAATTACTTATTATTTTCTTTAAACCCTGGGAATCCGAAGTAAATATTAGATGTTTTTCTAGGGAGGTATTCCCTCCCGTTGATGTTTTCTTACTCGAGTTCTCTCCGACTTGTTAAAAGGTTCACAACGAATTCACTACCGAAAATAAGACCATGCTTTTTTACATTAGGTATTTAAGAAATGAAAACTAGAAAATTATCATTTTTATATGAATCAGCTTTTTATAAGGAAATCTTTAAAATCTCTAACTAATGAAACGGAATGCTTTGAGTGTATAGTATAGGGTTAGGTAAAATACATAGAAGGCCATGCCTCAGGAATATAGTAGGGTTAGGGATAATAAATAGAAGACAACGCCTCGGATTTATAGTAGGGTTAGGTAAAATACATGGAAGGCCATGCCTTGGGTTTATCATAGGGTTAGGGAAAATACATAGAAGTCCATTCCTCAGGTCTAATTCAATGATACCTATTAGGTGTTTCTATTATGAAATTTATGCTAGACCTAAACTATACAGGGTGTCCCGTATACAGATGCAAATATTTTGAGGGTAGGTTCAGCCCACCGTGGACTATCATATGAGCGAAACTTGCAGTGAGGCATTTTGCTTCGTTAAAGAGTTATGGCCAAATCCCTGTTTTTCCCACAGGTCTAGAGGTCACTTAGATCGATGCACGTTTTTAAAGAAATGGTAGCCAGTAAGTAATTTTTGACTTCATGTATGGATAGTCATGCATATTTCCCTTGAAATGCAGTTGGTTGCATGAAAAAATATTGAAAGACCAGAGAGATATTTAATCATAAGTTCAATATTTTTCTAAAATTCGATTTTTCCCTGTTTTCCCTTTCGTGAATTTAGAGTACTTCTACAATTGCAATTCTGCGTATCACTAGGTAAAAAAATACCCTTTGCTATTTTGTTTCAATAAATACAATGTTCTTTCAGATGCGTGAAGGAACGAATGAGATACGCCTTATCAAACGGGACCAGAAGGAGAGAAACACATCTTTCAAATTTTGAATCTGGGCGCTATTGCATTTTGAAGAACACTCGATGCCTGAAGCGGTCTGTGTGACTATTTTTGTGCCAACTGCAAGTTATAAATGAAAATTTTCAGAGTACAATTAGTTCTATTAACCAACTATATCAATCAAATCTAATAGTTAAAATAACAAGGCGATCAATTTGTTCGGTGGAAGAGAAAGCCACAAGCTTTCAACCTCGCCCTTGGTTCGCTACATATTATTTTGGGTTCTTTTCATTTCATGTCCTGTGTTGCAGAATGTATCATGTTTGTAGTTTATCAATAAACTACAAACATGTATCACTCTATCACCACCCTTGATCAGTCTTTGTTAATATTTATTTCACAAATTGTTACCATGTTCATTGTAAAAAAAAAAAAATGTAAATAAAGCTTGGTCCAATTGTTTATACTCGTAAAATAAAAATAAAGTATTAATAATAATAGTAACCTTAAGGTTGGATGTTCGAGTTTTACCCAAGGTTAATTTTCGGCACTATTTGTTATGTTTTTGATATCATGATTGTGATAAACACAAAATGATATTTTTAATTTTACTTCTAAAAATAAAATCACAACTTTTGTTGTTAGCACAGAGTCTTTCTCCATGTGTATTCTTTGTCCATAATTACACCACTGGTTGCTGCTTTCGTTGCAGCCTCTCTCATTTTTCCTCATGAGAACCCTGTGATTCCGTAACCCCATTCACATAAAAGTTCACACCGACCGACCACTGTGAATGATCAATTTCCCTCTGTTAAACATCCCAGAGCAGTGTATTTATACCTCAAATTACGCGCCAATTCTGTTAAAATTCAGCCAAATTTGAATTTTCCATCATGATTCAGAAGTGTTTTTTGAGCTTTGTGTGTACTGCGTTCCATGATCTTTAAAGTAATATGAATGAGCTTTCTTTTTTATAAAACTAAACATAATAGGGTATTTTTTTAACTAGTGATACGCAGAATTGCAATTGTAGAAGTACTCTAAATTCACGAAAGGGAAAACAGGGAAAAATCAAATTTTAAAAAGTATTGAACTTATGATTAAATATCTCTCTGGTCTTTCAATATTTTTTTATGCAACCAACTGCATTTCAAGGGAAATATGCATGACTATCAATACATGAAGTCAAAAATTACTTACTGGCTATCATTTCTTTAAAAACGTGCATCGATCCAAGTGACCTCTAGACCTGTGGGAAAAACAGGGATTTGGCCATAACTCTTTAACGAAGCAAAATGCCCCACTGCAAGTTTCGCTCATATGATAGTCCACGGTGGGCTGAACCTACCCTCAAAATATTTGCATCTGTATACGGGACACCCTGTATAGGAATAAACTCAGGTAAAAAATCCAAGTAACGGGACAGAATTTGGTGTTGATAAAACCATGAGCAGGAGAGAACTCGTGGTACTCTACCTGACCAGAAGTTGGAGAGAACTCGGTGACGCCCGTTTTCTACCTGACCGGTATTAGATCCCGGGCCATCTGTGTGCAAGCCGAGTGTGCTATCCATTCGGCTACGATGACTTCTATGAAGAGCGAAAATTTGACCTCGAGTAGGGTTGGGAAAAGTGTAAAGACAGAGGAAAATAAGAGCGCTTTCGAAGCATTAAATTCCTATAGTAACTATTTATTAGGGTACCTATACGAACTTACTTATCGTCTTACCAAAACGGCCATTATGGGGACTTGTGCCTGCTTAGGACCAAGAAATAATTTGTTTTAAGTTATTAGTTTTAGATAAATAAGAATAGTTGTAATAATATTGTAAGTTAGGGTACATGTATTAATTGGGTATTTCCCGTTGACAGATAAATAAATACCCACAACAGGGTAATAAAAGAAGATGCGGTCTTTTGCACTAGAAATTATAGCAACTTAACAAGCCTCTACTTTATTGATATTGATTGCCCACATCTCCCCACCGCCTCACCACGCCTGAGTTATGCACTTGACTATTGAGTGGTCTGGAATGCCTTTGATTTATCAGACTGTGACCTTTGATCTCTCTCTCTCTCTCTCTCTCTCTCTCTCTCTCTCTCTCTCTCTCTCTGTTTAGGCGCATTACGATTCGGCCCAAAAAGGTTTATGAAAAAGGTTTTCGATTTCAGGTAAAAAAGGTCACCGAACGATTCGGCCCAGAGCAACAATCTAAGTACCGTACATATTGAGGGATTTTTTATTATTCAACATTAAATTACGGAATTACCTTCTATGTATATCAGGCTTTGGCCTTCTATGTATTAGGCATGGCCTACTATGTATTTTACCTAACCCTACTATATTCTTGAGGCATGGCCTTCTATGTATTTTACCTAACCCAACTATATTCTTAAGGCATGGCCTTCTATGCATTTTAGCTAACCCTACTATAAACCTGAGGCATTGCCTTATATTATGTATTAACCCTAACCCTACTATATTCTTGAGGCATGGCCTTCTATGTATTTTACCTAACCCTACTATAAACCTAAGGCATTGCCTTCTATGTATTATCCCTAACCCTACTATATTCTTGAGGCATGGCCTTCTATGTATTTTACCTAACCCTACTATATTCTTGAGGCATGGCCTTCTATGTATTTTACCTAACCCTACTATATTCTTGAGGCATGGCCTTCTATGTATATTACCTAACCCTACTGTCAAACACTCAAATAAACAATGATAACAAAGATGACCGTTACTAGTTCAAAACAATAACATCGTGAACATCGCCATTGTTCTCAGTTCTTTCAGGGCAACGTTTCCATACTATTTTATAGGGATTTTTTGGTGGAATGAAAGTGGGACTTTTTGTTAGAATGAAAGTGGGACTTTTTGTGTGGAATCAAAACTTGATAGTGTGTTTTGGGACGAATCATGCTATGGAAAAGGTCTCCTCAGGTAATTTGGGCCGAATCGTGAAGTTCCCCTCTGTTTCTTTTGCCTCTCTTCGTCCCAGGCCAGGTTTGTGCAATTATCTTGGATGCCTCTGATGTTTGAAGCTGGTCATTAGGTTTGAGAGCTTAACTTTTGAGCGTTTGATTTCAGCACTAAATTAGATTTTAAGTACTCGGTAAAAAAAAAAAAAAAATCACTTTGATTTCAGTTCCATGTTTCAAAAATAATTTTTAATGACAGTGCCCTGTTTTACAAACGATATTTTGATTTCAAAAAAGATATTTTGACTGTTACACAAAAATAATTTGATTTTATTTTCCTGTTCTGCAAAAAATCAGATTTTTGATTATTTTCCTTAAAAAATAGTAAAAATCAGGAACAGTTCATCAATAATTATTTTTATCCTCGTCAAGTCATCGTCATCTTCAGAATTTTGTTGAAAGAAAAGGGATAAAACCTTTTCCCTTCAACATGAAGTCTCCATCTGTTCCATTCTCTATTAGTCTCTTTCTCTTAACTTTATGTTTACAATTATGTATTAGAAGTACCTAATATTAGATATGAAACACATACTTATGTATTAAAATTCACAATAAAAAAATTGATTGAGTCTCTTTCTCTTAACTTTATGTTTACAATTATGTATTAGAAGTACCTAATATTAGATATGAAACACATACTTATGTATTAAAATTCACAATAAATAAATTGATTGATAGAATATAGAGTCTATGGTATACGAGTATTATAGACGAATAGACGAATTTATTTATTCCTTTTCACAACTGTTCTCACTCTCTAACATATCCTCATTCCACTCTACTCCTTAACTAGACCGCGCAGGTCCTAGTGAAAGAATGCACCGGGAACCCATCTCTCGCTTGATCGGGTTTCTCTTTTGAATTACGAGCTTGAGATGGTTGCATGGGTTCCTCTTCTTTGTTGCACCACTCAACTGCACTGCTCGACTGTTAAACTGCAGAATGCACCACGGGACGAGTGCATCGGAGAGTCATTGAACCAAGGGGTGTAGGAGCGAGGAACTGTGTGCTGCATCTGGAACGAAATGATTGTAGTCGAGTTTTTTTTACATTGAAAGGTCGCGGAGAAAAGGTTTCTTCTGTAGGGGGCTCGTCTGATGTCCCGGTAGCTCAGTGGTAAAGGCAGCACTCTGTGAATCCAGAGTTCGTGGGTTCGAAACCCAGTCGGGACATGACAAGTAGTTATCCTCCCATTTGGGATTTTGATCACATAATAATATGTATTGGGCTTACTGCTGGAATAATGGGACTTTAATAGTCCTTCCTAATCGGACAGTAAGGCGATATTATTATTATTACTTTATAATATTTAAGGTCAAGATATTTGTATTTATAAACGAAATGCACTCACAGACTGATAGAACATTTTGTTTGATAGCTGATTTTTTTTTCCTTTTCACGAAATAAGTTCTAGTTATTATGTGTGTAGCCTTCGCCACTGATTATAGTTGAGTAACAGAAGTTATCCCCCAAAAAACACTACGTGTAAAAATAGTCGTCAAGTGTTGGAATGATCAAAAAGAACTGATATCAAAAACGTCAATTTTCTATGTTTGAAGGAATTATTTTTCACGTAATTAGTCTCTTGATAATTCAACCAAAATAATAGCCTCACAACAACAATACACCTTTGAGCAAACTTCGATTTGGTATTTTGAGAATTTAACCAAAAAAAAGCCACACGACAAAACAATGCTCTTGTAAGAACAATGGTTCTATGCAACATTGTTCTTACAAGAACATTGTTTTGTCGTGTGGCTTTTTTTTGGTTAAATTCTCAAAATACCAAATCGAAGTTTGCTCAAAGGTGTATTGTTGTTGTGAGGCTATTATTTTGGTTGAATTATCAAGAGACTAATTACGTGAAAAATAATTCCTTCAAACATAGAAAATTGACGTTTTTGATATCAGTTCTTTTTGATCATTCCAACACTTGACGACTATTTTTACACGTAGTGTTTTTTGGGGGATATCACTACTTTTTGATTTAATTGATTTTCCTCTGATAGATGAAATAAAAACTAATCAACAAGCAACAGATAAAAGAAAAAAGACTTTTAATTTAAGGATGTTGCGATACGCAGTAATATTATAAGACTATCATGTAAAATGTTGGGTAGTTTATATTGAACTAGTGAGGTGACACTACTTTGTTTAAGGAAAAAAGTTATAATGAGTTGCAAGCTCGAAAATTATATTGTGACCCAAGTATTGTTCTGTAAATAATTACAATTGCAAGGAGAAAAAAATGATAGAAAAAAAAACATTGAAAGATGCTGAAAGAAAATTTCACAGTACTTGCTGAAGAGAGGGAAAATCTTGAGATAACAGGTGTGATCCTCATTTGAGTGACACTAGATAGCGCCCAGCAATTTTGTTGATCTTTTCAAATTTTGAAATCCACTACCGAGGTTCACTAACAGAAAACTACCCCGTTTCATTATTTTTGGCAATAATTAGGGTGATATCGAGTATTTCATAGAACTGGTACTTCAGTAACCGATTACTTAAAAGTACCGAGTATATATCCAATTACTTTTGTACTTGGTTTTTGAGGTTATGAGAGAGGATGTAAATGGAATAATGAATTCGAGTAATCACTCAAGAACCAAGTACAAAAGCACCGGCTCTTTCATTATTCAGTAAACTAACTAAATCTCACAATTTTGCATTCAGAACGTTTACAGGAAATGAATCTCGGTTCACAAAATTTGTTGGGTGTTTTAGTTTCAAGTGTTTCAATAGATTAGAAGCTCCACCTCCTATTTTATAAACTGAATTACATAATGTACATTTCCCCAAACCGATTGTTTGACAAATAAGTTTCAAATAGAAGACTTGTTTCTACGAGACAACGAGAAAAATATTAGGACACCGACAGCCTGAATATTATTCATAGATAATATCGGAACAATTAAGTACTTCTCGCTGCTGTACCCAGTTCTAGAAATAAAGAAACCAATATTCCTTTATTTTTAAGAGGATTAATTTTCAGCCAAAAAAAAAAATCTGCCTACACGGCCCCAGTCAGGCTGAACATGGACCAGCTTTAAAATCTTAAATACAATGGTGTGTCTTGTGGTATATTGTTTTAAAGGTGTCTTAAAAATTAAGAAATACGGGTTTTTGCGTTTTTTGATATTTTGAGTCGTTTTCGAGAAACCCAGGGTTGGGTGAGACTTTATGGATGTCCTGTATATGTAGGTAGATATTTGTAAATTTTGAATGAGATATACGTAATTTACGATTCAAAATACAAAAGTATTGATTCAAATAAATGCTTTATTTAGACTGTCAGTGGCCAGCATCCGTGGCGTAATGGTTGTAACTACTGCCCGTAGTCCAGACATTTCGAGTTCCATTCCCGGTTGTTGCATACTTTTCTAATGTTTTTTCCCCTCTTAACACGTGAGTCTGGAATCACAGCCCTACCCAGGCTGGGTTAGGTAAATGTAGGTACCTGGAACGATTCCCAGCGAATGGAGGGTAAAACCCTCCATCCTTACTTGTTCAAATCATGACGTTAAAACCAAATACAATCAACTGGTCACAATCGTTTTAAAATGAGGTTGGTGTGATAATTGGATAATTGGTGTTTCTTTTGTGGAACTTCAACCAGTATAAATAATAATGAAGAAAAAACACATACCTATTTAATCTTAAAATCCATTAACAATAATTCATTAATAATCAAGTAGTATTTTAACCTTGTATTGAAAAATTAGTAATGAACTCGTTAAAAAAAGGACAGCTCGGTTTCGTGGTTTTGTTTATAATTCGTGGTTAAAAAAAGAAGAACGCCTCACTCAAAAGAATGATTATAATTAGCTAAAAATAAATGATATCAAATTGAGAACACCTTAACCCCTCTCTTTCTATATCTCTGCACTCTTCTCTGAATTTATTCCTCTTATGTTTATCTTTCTTTATCCTTTCTAGGGGTCATCCCAAACTTGATTTCTCTTTAAATTTACTTGTTGCACGGCAATAAAAAATGGCGGTCGGAGTATGAGTTTTCTGAACCTATTTGATTTGAATCGAGAAAATTACACCGCGACCGCCATTTTTT
>CM044957.1:35939892-35994924 GCA_024516035.1 Bactericera cockerelli
TGTTTTCGCACACCTCCCGCTAACTTTTATCGATTTTTATTTCAAATTCGTAATTAGACGCGAAAATAGATTGTGTTTCACGAAAGCGCGAGGTTCCTACGATCAGTTAAAGTCGTTTTCTGGCCACGCCGAAAATCTTAAATTTCATGAAAATATTCATACAGGTTTTTTTTTTTTTCAGACCAATTTTCTGTCAAGCGTACAGCAATGTGTGCTTGTCGTGGAAAGACGTGAGCTACGTTTTTGAATAGGGAATTTTTATCTCTGCATACCTTTTATAGTTTCAAGTATTTATTTTTTATAGGATAGGAGATATAGCCTTCTAAAATAAAAGCGGAAAGTTGCACAGAGCCGCCCCTGGTTATCTTGGAGCTGCGATTCTGGTATTTTTCGAAAGGCCTCATCATAGGAAAAAATATAAAAATATAACCAAATTATTACACTGAACCAAACTTGAGTTATAGCCTTTGAAAGGAATACTTATTTTGGAGCCCAGAGCCGTCTATTGTTATCCTAGAGATGTATTTCTGGTGTTTTTAGAAGGGTCTAGTCAAAGGGAATGAGATCACTTAATTTCAGATGGTTGAAACAAGTAGAAAAGTCTTTAAAGCCCTCTAAAGGAATATCTATAATGAACCCTGGAGCCACGCCTAGTTATCCCAAGTTGATGACTGAAGGTTCCTTCTAAAGGTCTAATTACGCAGAATTATACTACGATGTAAATAAAATTTTAGAAAAATCAGCGACAGTGTGAGACATAAAAAGAAAAAACTGAATTTAGATTTATGAGAGTAACAAAAAATCTTCGCCTCACATTATAACTTAAAATACGAATGGGATATTATTGTTATTGCTTCATCCAAGCTGCCAGCAAACCGTTTTATCAGAGTGGGAACAATAACGTTCTATAACTTCAATCAAAGATTTCTACATCAAGAGGTAAACTAGGTCTATATTATTAGAAGTGTATAAAATATTGGCCAGTAAGAAGAAAAAATATTCATGTAGATCAAAACAATGATAAATTATAATAAAATATTATTGTATTGAGCAGTCTCTGTGGTCGTCGACTGGTGTAGGTAAAACACAAAGTTTGCAAGGTGGTCTGGGTTCGAATCCCGGCTAGGTAGAATTTTTTTTTACTCTGTACTTTGGATGTCCGGTTTTCTCGTGAGAAAAAAAACAGTAGTTGGTAGTTTGAGTCAACCTCCTATGACCGTTTAATTTCGAACGAAGTGAGTATGGTTCTCGATCAACATTGATTTGTCACAATCTCATTATCCATCTACCTATGTTTGTAATATGATATAAGTTGCATGTTTTGTCCAATCGAACTGAAATTTTCAGGGTATATTCCATGAATATAATGCTTGCTTATTAATTTATAATTATTAATTGTATATCTAGTATAATTTCTCACTTCTTCTGTTTATATCTACTGATTATGCTGAAATGACACCATGTTTAGCAACTCGAAGTTAGGCAAATATATGGGTCAACATTTCTTAGAGCCATAGTAAGAGGCACTTTCGGAACATACAATAATACTCGGCACTTTCATTTCCCTCTTTATTTTGCCAAGATCGAATTTCCATCTACCTACCATGTACGTAGGTACATAATATAATTAAAATTGTATTATAAACAAAACCACGAAACCGAGCTGTCCGTTTTTTAACGAGTTCATTACTAATTTTTCAATACAAGGTTAAAACACTAGTTGATTATTAATGAATTATTGTTAATGGATTTTAAGATTAAATAGGTATATGTTTTTCTTCATTATTATTTATACTGGTTGAAGTTCCACAAAAGAAGCACCAATTATCCAATTATCACACCAACCTCATTTTAAAACGATTGTGACCAGTTCATTGTATTTGGTTTTTAAGTCATGATTTGAACAAGTAAGGACAGGGGGTTTTACCCTCCATTCGCTGGGAATCGTTCCAGGTACCTACATTTACCTCACCCAGCCTGGGTAGGGCTGTGATTCCAGACTCACGTGTTAAGAGGGGAAAAAAAACATTAGAAAAGTATGCCACAACCGGGAATGGAACTCGAAATGTCTGGACTACGGGCAGTAGTTGCAACCATTACGCCACGGATGCTGGCCACTGACAGTCTAAATAAAGCATTTATTTGAATCAATACTTTTGTATTTTGAATCGTAAATTACGTAGATCTCATTCAAAATTTACAAATATCTACCTACATATACAGGACATCCATAAAGTCTCACCCAAGCCTGGGTTTCTCGAAAACGACTCAAAATATCAAAAAACGCAAAAACCCGTATTTCTTTATTTTTAAGACACCTTTAAAACAATATACCACAAGACACACCATTGTATTTAAGATTTTAAAGCTGGTCCATGTTCAGCCTGACTGGGGCCGTGTAGGCAGATTTTTTTTTTTTTTTTTTTTTTTTTTGGCTGAAAATTAATCCTCTTAAAAATAAAGGAATATTGGTTTCTTTATTCTAGAACTGGGTACAGCAGCGAGAGGCACTTAATTGTTCCGATATTATCATTCTATGAATAATATTCAGGCTGTCGGTGTCCTAATATTTTTCTCGTTGTCCCGTAGAAACAAGCCTTCTATTTGAAACTAATTTGTCAAACAATCGGTTTAGGGAAATGTACATTATGTAATTCAGTTTATAAAATAGGAGGTGGAGCTTCTAATCTATTGAAACACTAAAACACCCAACAAATTTTGTGAACCGAGATTCATCTCCTGTAAACGTTCTGAATGCAAAATTGTGAGATTTAGTTAGTGTACTGAATAATGAAAGAGCTGGTGCTTTTGTACTTGGTTCTTGAGTGATTACTCGAATTCATTATTCCATTTACATCCTCTCTTATAACCTCAAAAACCAAGTACAAAAGTAATTGGATAAATACTCGGTACTTTTAAGTAATCGATTACTGAAGTACCCGTTCTATGAAATACTCGATATCACCCTAATTATTGCAAAAAATAATGAAACGGGGTAGTTTTCTGTAAGTGAACCTCGATAGTGGGTTTCAAAATTTGAAAAGATCAACAAAATTGCTGGGCGCTATCTAGTGTCACTCAAATAAGGGTCACACCTGTTATCTCAAGATTTCCCCTCTCTTCAGCAAGTACTGTGAAATTTTCTTTCAGCTTTTCAATGTTTTTTTTTCTATCATTTTTTTCTCCTTGCAATTGTAATTATTTACAGAACAGTACTTGGGTCACAATATAATTTTCGAGCATGCAACTCATTATAACTTTTTTCCTTATAACTTTTTTCCTTAAACAAAGTAGTGTCACCTCACTAGTTTAATATAAACTACCCAACATTTTACATGATAGTCTTATAATATTACTGCGTATCGCAACATCCTTAAATTAAAAGTCTTTTTTCTTTTATCTGTTGATTGTTGATTAGTTTTTATTTCATCTATCAGAGGAAAATCAATTAAATCAAAAAGTAGTGATATCCCCCAAAAAACACTACGTGTAAAAATAGTCGTCAAGTGTTGGAATGATCAAAAAGAACTGATATCAAAAACGCCAATTCTCTATGTTTGAAGGAATTATTTTTCACGTAATTATTCTCTTGATAATTCAACCAAAATAATAGCCTCACAACAACAATACACCTTTGAGCAAACTTCGATTTGGTATTTTGAGAATTTAACCAAAAAAAAAGCCACACGACGAAACAATGTTCTTGTAAGAACAATGTTGCATAATTACAGAACCACTGTTCTTACAAGAGCATTGTTTTGTCGTGTGGCTTTTTTTTGGTTAAATTCTCAAAATACCAAATCGAAGTTTGCTCAAAGGTGTATTGTTGTTGTGAGGCTATTATTTTGGTTGAATTATCAAGAGAATAATTACGTGAAAAATAATTCCTTCAAACATAGAGAATTGGCGTTTTTGATATCAGTTCTTTTTGATCATTCCAACACTTGACGACTATTTTTACACGTAGTGTTTTTTGGGGGATTACATTAAACTACACTAATGTGCTTTTTATTTATGTATAGCTTTTTATTTATGTACATATATTTTTAGCGTTGGGACGAGCTGCATTATCGTGTGACTAAACAAGGAATTGATGTTTCCTGAAATATGAGCTAGGTAACTATTGCCTTCATTTAGATTAAATAAATGAGCACGGATAGCTCTGTGAAATGTCGCTTGATGCTTACTTTGCGGTAGATCCTCGCTGGACGTTGCTTAACTTCTTTGATTCAACCAGAACCGGTGCATTCAACGCGTCATCGACGCTGGCGAAAACGTTTTTGATGCCTTAATAAATAGCTATGGATGGGTCAGTTTAGATTTTGCTGATCTTATCCCTGTTACTAACCGCTTCTTCTAGGTATAGATAGTATACTATACATAGATATAGTATACATTCTAGGCTGGAATAATGTATGTTGTTAATTAGGACCTTCATGAAAAGACCACGTGGAAAGTCAGTAAAGTCCGTGATATATTGATTCTTTCGGTGCAGAATATTATTAAATACAATATTTTTTCCTTATCCCGTGAATCCCGTCGATAAATCAGACAGGGGGAAGATCGAACACGTTTCATTGGAATTACGCCAGCATCTTAGGGGTGCTTGCAATAGTGAAGCTTATATATCTATACCTATATGATATATACTATTTTACATACACATATATGTACAATGTACATTCATAGGTGTCAATAGTCGTGAACACCAGTCAAGGACCCACGCTTAGCAGATGCTAATCGGAAAAGCTTGTAATAAAGTAACGAACAAACGAAAATAATCTCCCATTATAATTCTGTATTAATAAATCATATTTTTCAAATACATTTCAATAAACTTGTACATAAATACTAAACTTGAACTTGAAAAAAGAATTTTCCGAGTATATTTATTTTTATAAATAACTCACCCTTGTTATGCTCGATAATTCTGTTCCTGAAAATGGAGCTCACATTTTCTCCGAACTTTTCCATCACTGAATTGGGAAATATAATTATTTTCTGTTCGGAAATTTGTTACATCGGAAACACTGCAGGACTTAACAGATCTCACGAGAATTCGCACGTTACGTAGAAAATCGTGACAATGAAAAGTATCTCGTCAGTTTGTTTACATTTTTTGTGCTGTTGGGCTCTGATTTCCAGTTTCCAGTGCTGAATTTTTTTATTTTTTTTTATTAAAACTTTTTTATAAGTTTTATTAAGACATGTTGTTCTGGAGAATGAAAATAAAAGAAGCCAAAACGAGTGCAGAAAAGTAGTATTCATCATACTGACTGGTAGCTCTTGCTTTGTAGACAGTAGAACACCTGTTCGATGTCCGGGCGCTCAGAGATTTTTTTTTTTTTTACTCTTTCGAAACTTGACATACTCTTTTTTTTCTGATTTGGGATCATTTTTTTTATTATATAAAATAAAATATTTGATAATCGTTTTTTTTTTCATAGTTGCTTTACAAAAAACCACAATGAAAAGAAATTAACATAAAAAGAAATATTCTAAAGTTTAACAAGTCCTTTCCAACGGTACAATCATAAAGGAATCTTCAGATCGATCTGAATCCCATGTACTCCATCATAGAAAAGGGGTGGACAACACGAGTAGAACTTAAACTACAGCGTTGCCGCAAAACCGGTTCTGAGAAGCACGAGTTCGGCAACAATGTAAGGCGTGTTGCCCTGAGACAAAAGAGAACTTTAGCGGAGTCCTGATGTGCTCGCTCAGTCTGATTTATGACCACATCTGGCAGCCAATAGGGATCGAGCCATTGTACTCTGATTTAAAAGATAGCTGCGGAGCTGTGGGAGGTCCGGGCCATGTGTCCTGGCTCTGGCTGCAATTATATCTCACCGCAGATTTCAATCCAGGTCCGCGGACTCCGGTGATTCATTACAGGGGTTGGGTGGAAGAGTTTGCCATAGAATGATAACACAAGGAAGAGAATGCCGTTGGCATTAGCACCGCCCTTGATCAAGTTTTGTTTTCTTAATTTTATTATCTATGTATGTATACAGTCGAACCTGGATAAACAGGAATTGAAGGGACCGCCAATCTATTCCTCTTTATAGAGGTTTCCTCTTTAAAAAGGTTTCCTCTTTAGGGAGGTTCCAAATTTCGTTTTCCTGCTTCTAGAGGTTCATTAAAATACAGGTCGAGAGGAATATTGTCCTACGGTTAGTGGTTTACATGGTTGTTTTTTAAATCACAGTGCTGGGGTTCGATTCTTCAAGCTGCGAAATTTTAATAAGAAAATAAATTTACTGACCATAATGTAAGGTTTCATGGGGTTGTTTATTTTTTAAGTACTTCTGCGAAGAATGTGCCCCGTCTTCATATTTGGCGATGATCTCCAGCTTTTCTTTCATGCTTCGAGTTTTATGTGGAACTTTTTTACCAGACATGATTGAAAACTATAGTCTCTCAAGTAACAAATAAGAACTGAAGGTAGGTACTGAAACTGAAACTGACTGATACAAAAAGGAGTGAGAATTAATTTCATAAGCGACACATTGTGTGCAAGATTAAACAAGTCACAACAAAGTCCTGTTTAAAGAAGTTTGGCGAAATGGTTTTCCTGTTTATAGAGGCTCGCTCGATCCAAATTCCTCTTTACAGAGGTTCAGATGAAACAGTTTTCCTCTTTATAGAGGCTCCCAACCGCGGGGCGACGAGTTTCCGAAAAAACATACTATTCCTCTTTATAGAGGCTCGAATTTCCTGTTTAACCAGGTTTTTGGTCAAAAAATGAAGGGGCCACGATTTCCTTCCTTTTTATAGGGGTTTCCTCTTTATCCAAGTTCTCTTTATCCAGGTTCGACTGTATATTCTATGTCATTATTTTGTAAATAAAACTTGATTGAACTTGTTTAATAATAACACCGCACTTCAGTCAGGATACTTGGTGTACGAGTATGTAGGACATTGTACCTAAATCTATGTCTTGCTAATAAAGAACAAGTAGAAAGTAGATAATAATAATATCTGCTGTACTCGGTGGACAAAGCGCAACTCATGAGAGGGTTGGGTGGAAGAGATTGTCGTAGGTAAAAACATCACCCCTCAAGTTAGTATACAGGGTGAGAGTAAAGTCTCATCACCCCACCTTTTATATCTCGAAAACCACTCAATATATCAACAGGACTGACCAATTAGACAATGTTCAAAAGTCGGATCATTTATAATACAGAACCAGTTCAATGAGTGACTCAGCGAAATCATGTGTGCATTGAAAGTGTATACATTAGTGATTAGAGTACGGTCAAACGAGAAATGAGTCTGATCAGTTAAAATGCAGAACTAGCTCATTGATGCGCGAGACAAGAGTTCATACACTTACATTAAGGGTTTAGAGGAAATTAAAGTCAAATGATGAGTGAGTTAGATCAATTAAAATGCAAAACCAGTTCATTGAGCGACTCAAGAGAAATAAGAGAATCATGAGTTCATACATTCATCGTTAACCTTCAGGATTCAGTAATCAGTAACGGAGATAGATACAGCGCACCTGTTTGTAGCACAGTCGGATGCATTCTTTCTGATTTACTGTCTAAGGATTGTCCAGGTTCTGCTTTTGTGGTACTGTGAATCTCAGTGAGTACCTTGAGGAATACCCTGTAGAAGTATGAATTGTTTGTAGTGCAGTTTTCATGACCCTCTTCATAATTTTTGTGGGTAGCACAACAAAATAATAATAATAATAATAACTCTTTATTGACAAGAATAATATTGACAAAGGGCGTGATTATTGCCTGAGGCAATCTCTGCCATCAAACCCATAAATAAAAAATAACTAATCGACTTTTTTTACCTTGATAAGGTACAATACTTCTTAAAACTTAATTAAATCATTTGGCTGACTGTTAAGTCCAAAATTCCCTCAAAACTCTCGGATTTCTCATTACACACTATCGGTAAACAAGCACTCAAGTCCTCAAGATCAGGCACTCAATTCCTCAAGATGTGAGTATCAGGTTTCTTACGAGACTATTCAGTATTGATTGCTCCCGCCCCTCATCAAATAGTTGACATTTCCAGAGTACCGTAATGTTCAATCATTCCGCCGTGATCTATGTGATACTTCTAATTGCTTGTTCCAATATAATTACAGATGTCATCTCTCTCGAGAGAATAATATTAACTACTTCAAAGAAAGCTTGCTACTTTTTCCCAGCAAAACTTCACTCAAAGTTAATGGTCACAAGCTTAAGTACTTCGTCGGCGAAGTTGTAGCTGACTAGTGAACTTTCATGAAGTCTTGTGCTTCAAGCAAGACCTCTCTGAGAAGTGGGAACTGGCTTTTTACGTGGGATGGACAGTTGTCATAGCTCGATGCGTATAATACACGCTCATCTTATACTTATAAAACTTTATCCCCGGAGTGAGAGTACTGCACAAGGGATTGCTTCTCTTGGTGCCCACCCCATCCTTTCTTGCTTGTTGAGTGATAAGAAGATCCCCTCTTATAATGGAGAAGATACAGATTTCCAATCCCAGCAGAGCCAGCAGAAACATTTGTAGTCATAGTTATTATTATATTATTCTCTCTTAAAGCACTTTAACGACAGGTATAAGTCGTTCGTGTTTGGTAGTCATAATTTGATTACAAATGTTTGTAAGTATTGTGTCACTTCTCGTCCATCAGAGGGGAGTCATACTACGGGATGGAAAAAGTACAATGTACAGACATAAAGTAGGTGTTCCTTCATGGCTACACAATATAAAAATCTCTGAATACACATCTTTAAATAATAATAAAATAAAAAAATGAAAAACTAGATATTATCTCAGAGTCATTTCATTCGCATGTGAAAACGAATCTCAAATGGACTCTCACTATTTACGAGTCTCGCTTAGTTATGAATAACTCATGAACTGACGCACTCGCACATACATACCTAATAGGTACTAGGCAGTAGGCTTTGTTTTCCTTTTGCTACACTATAACACCGTGGCGTGTATCATGCATCAATAATAGAGTTAATAATTGATAGCTTAATCAGCTAATGATGAAGGGGAAATTATGAACGTATTTTCTAGTTAAATCGGGAGATTCAAGGGCTCTCTGTGAAGAGAAATTGAAAAGTTTTCGCAAGCTCCAAACTACGTAGTGGTAGTATAATTATTGAAAACTACCATAAACCGTCACTTAAGTGGAGCGATGTTACGGCAGTTGAAAATATGAAACTCTTTATGTAATACTATTGTTCCCAGATATTTAACAAATCCCTTTCTCCCGAACTCACAGTTGTGGGAAGGCCTTTCTCGGTAGCTGGGACTCGGTGGTTTGGATGCATATATCATTATATCATTATGGACTATGTATCACTTATTTATACTCCATGGTCTGTGTTCTTGGGTTTGGTTTTGTCAGCTAATTTTCTCTCAAAAAAAGTTAAAAACCGTACCTATCCTATTTGGTAAAATGATTAAAATCAGTAAAGCAAATTGACCTGGATGCGTTAAGATAGTCGAAACCCGTTACGTCATCGACGACAACTTTTCTGCACATGCGCATAAACATGTTTTTGTCGATCCCGCCTGACAAATATTTGCCATGCTTGGGATTCGAACCACCGACTCCAATTCTGCTATCCACTGTACTACTAAGGTAAAAAGGAGCGATCTAGTGTATTTTCTGTAGAGATATAATGCTATTCCTCATACGTAGTTTTATTCATTACGCCACCTATCTATATGTTTCAGGATGCTGAAGTCTGAATTTACTGCTCCCTGATTAACTAGAAGTACTGCAACTGCACACCACAGGTAAGCTGACTAGATAGTGTACATTAATTACTGACTATATCATAGTGTACATTAATTAATTTTACAGTTGACCACATGTCGCATTAGTTGGAAAATTAAAAAAAAAAATTATCCATGTGACGTAATATAATTTAATCATAATCACCCTATTTCTATATTAATTATTGGTGTTCGATTTTAGTACATACGTATAAATAATATTATTATGGTAACAAATTTAGCCCCTAAAAAATATGAAATCTCTGAATTAATTTTTTCTGAGCTTACGATTTTCGTATTTAAGCTGAGAAAACCCATAGCTTGACAAAGCTGGCTAGAATCTTAATTGTAAAAGCCAAATTTATTCACTGAAAGTCTGACTGACTGACTGATTAATCTTTATTAGTAAAAAGCGAAATCCTCTCACAGTCACATTTCCGAAAAGTACTCTTGTACTTCATGGGTACACAAAAATGTGTATGCAAAAGATAGAGAAATAAAGATCATTATCATTATTACTGATTAATGGTAATAGCTTCGGAGCTTGAATTTTGCTCAAAGCTTTCTTTTCGTCTACAAATTTGCAACCATTTCTTTAATAGAAATAATCAAGGCAAAGAGATCTTTTACTATGGGGAGAAATCTGGTTTTGGTCTTCGTAATAAATCGCTGCATACTTTTCCGATCATCTATTCGTATTAGTTAATATGGCGGAATGAGACACCCAGTCAGATTAAGTACTCTAGGTTCTTGGTACCAATAAAAGTTTGTCTCACGACTTGGTTCCAGGAAGAGCGTTTAATTCAAAGTGCTACTTCGAAATGAACGCTCTCTCAGAAATGCTTAAGTGTTCTAGGTTAAGTAAGAGTTTAGATCAGCAGGAGAAAACACCTGAGAAAATTCGAGAAAAACTTCCCTTAATGATGTGTCTATGGTGGGGTTTATTATAAATAACCAGGCACTCTGACCGACCTCAGTAGCTTGATAGATAAGGCGCCGAACTCGTAACCGGAGGTCGGTGGTTCGAGTCCCAAGTTCAGCAAAGATTTAGTAAAGCGAGTATATTATTGTGATATCACTTCGTGATTTTATCTCAAATATGATAACTTAATGAGGCACTCTGGTGGCGCCAGAGTCAGGCCCGAAACGAGGTACAGCCCGAAACGAGGTACAGCCTCGTTTCGGGCCTCATTGTGTACGGTAAAAATAAATATATGGCCATGCCTCTTGCCGGATCTTGGGTGCAGTCTAGGCACTTCGCTGGTAATCCAAAAAGAGAAATTCTTCCACGTAAATATTCTTTTTTGGCATTGTAGCTCAGTTTCATTTTAGAAACGTTGATTTCAGAGCTCATTTTCTACCAATTGATGAGTTTTGGTTAATTTGCATTTATTCTTCCGGTCACATTCTATAAAGTGCCACGCACACAAATTGAATATTCAAATTCACCACTCTCGCTTGACATTATCAACCGACCTATGTCCTGCTATTTATAGTCTCTAATACGTCATCAATTTGGCCGAAGAACCCACGCCATTAGCTTAACTACAGTTTTACATTAAATCCAGTATGGGTTGGCAGGTCGGCACCCATAGCGAATACAAGGTCAAGTCAGTTAACCTCGAATAATTTTTTGCTCAAATTTACCTATTCTAATTTGGTTGAGTAGTTCTTTAAAATTACATTAATATGTCCGTTGGTCCTTCTTATTGAGGGCTTGTATTTTTACGTGTCCTAGGTTCTGGATAAGACATTTTGGTCAGTTGACCAAAGTCACCGATATATCATCTAGATTCTAGAGTATTCTAGAGTGAACTAGTAGTCGAATCGCTAATTTCAGAGAGGAGTCATCATGTCCACACAGGTAAATTTCTACAGAGCTAAATACATACTCGTACATAAGGAAGGTACCGAGATAGATAGTTTGGTACATCGACCTCAGTAGCTCAATAAAGAGGTCTCACACTGCTCACAGATGTTATCTGCTTTTGTAAGTTGATAAATATATAGCTGTAGACTAGTTATTCCATGTCCTGTGAACCTACATAACATATGTTGGAACTGAATTGTAGCTTGAAAATGTTCGCCCTTTGATTTCAGTGAGTTTTAGACTTGAGTCCCTATTTTGAAGCAGCCGTGAAGAAATTATGCTACAACAGCGCGGGCACGTGCGAAATGCTAAATTTGATGCTATTAGGGATTAGGGTGTGAACTTACGGCGCGCGTTTGCAAAAATTTACGACATTTGCAAAAAAAAAGAACGTATATTTCATATCATCTCGTTCGGAATAAATTATGCAATTAAAATAAATCACGATCTTTTATTTTTCATCATTAATAATAACACTTTCCCCCCTGTCCCCCTCCCTGGCCCTTCTCTGGACATCCTAAATTACCCTCACTAAAAACACTCACATTTTCCTTCTGTAACAACCCCTTTATTACAGGAACTGTAATTTGCTCCCCTGGGATAAAGCAGCTGCACATTACTTCCCATTAGTCGTCGGAAAAAACGCTTTCTATTGTAGATTACTAGCTCGAGTCCAGTTTGTCGAAGCAAAGTGTTTTCGCCAGTGGCCAGGTCGCCCATCTATAAAATAGGAATAACCGGAAATTAACTATGTTACACTAATTTGTCACAATGGTTATTCACAGCTCAATAGGATTTGCTATTTTTTTTTTTTTTAAAGATTTCAGCCCAATCTGTCACCGCCGCGCCGGCTATTTTTTTTTTTTTTTTTTTTTTTTTTTGGTTGATCAGGACTTCAGCCCAACATACCAACGCCGCACCGGTTTAAAATTATTGAATGAAAACCGTTTTAATAATAATAAAACTCTGTGAAACATTATTCTTTTTTCAAGTTGCTCATCTTTTGGCATTCTTGCAGCCTGGGGAAGTAACATCAGGAATGCTCCCTCCTCTCAGCTAACTCTCTCAGCGAATTCATCCCCTATCTCTCTTCTCCCCATATTAAATCCAAGAGATAAAAAACCCGTCCTACTCGTACACTCAGAAAAACTTTTGTAAAAAGAGCAGATATCCGAGACGCAAATATATCCTTACCTTTTGTAAATTATCTCGTCCCTTTTGTGTAAAGTCTTGATTTGATTTTTAATATAAAACGGTGAAATATCAGGTTATTTAGCTGGGTCATCAGACAAAAGAACAAAGTTTGGGTAAAAGTATTCAACCTTGGGGTAGTCGACCTTTTTTTTCTCCTCTTTCTCTTTCTCCAGTCTGCTTCTTTTTCGTCTCCTGGCTCTTTTAGTTAGACATTTCTTGTTCTTTTGTGTTGACTGCGTCCTTTTTTAATGTTTTCTATAACTTTATATTATTTATTTTTATGGAGTCAGGTGCGACGTGGCGCAAGATTTTTATTCCTTGATAAATTTAGAAGGGTCGTACAAATCCTGAGAACAAAGGAAAGGTAGTGGATTCAGGGACCTGTGTGTATTTGTGTAATGATTTCTTGCTCAGTGGTTTTGTAGATTATAGAGTGCATTGGCTTCAGGCATCTGCTGGATTATACGAAGGGTGATCAACTGATCAATCTTATTCATAATCCTGCATTTAGCAGTTAAATCTCAGTTTTCGTTACTTTTCAATGTGTTGGAATGATACCACGGACAATCTAATAACTTTCTCAAGTTATTAGTTAAAAATATGAGAAATGCTTTAGATCGGTAAAGATCTCTTGCATAGGGAGAAGTAGTTACACTCCTATTCCTATTAGACGTACGGCAGTGCGCAAGACGCTGGTGGATGCTTCATTACGGAACAGCGCCATGATATTCATCTCTTCTTGAATGATTATATTCCACCTTATATTTAAAATTAAAGGCTAGAATAGAACATGTAATACTGCCAGACTCTTTGCTACTACCGCCCCCTAGTAAAGGGGGCGGTAGATTCTCTCCATGTTCTTGCCACTCCTTACCCCCCCCCCTCCCCATTATGACTCGTTATTAATACCTCTCTCTATCCCCCTATCATATTATATCTCTCTTTCGTTCCTTCTCACTTGCCCCCTTCTAAGGTCACTCTCCATCTCCCCGCCCATCTCTATCCCCACTCTATTACACCCACTATCTTTGCTACTCTCTCTCCCTTTATACCCCTCCCTCTTACACCCCTCTCCCTCTCTCTCTCTCATCCCTTCTTTCATTTTCTCTCCCAAGTACACTCCCCATCCTAAGGTCACTCCCTATCTCCCCTCCCCTCTCTATCCCCACTCGATTACACCCACTATCTTTGCTACTCTCTCTCCCTTTATACCCCTCCCAATTACACCCCTCTCTCTCTCTCTCGTCCCTTCCTTCATCGTCCCTCCCAAGTACACTCCCCATCCTAAGGTCACTCCCCATCTCCCCGCCCCTCTCTATCCCCACTCGATTACACCCACTATCTTTGCTACTGCAGTCTCTCTCCTCCCAATTACACCCTTCTCTCCCTCTCTTTTCCCTCCCAAGTACACTCCCCATCTCAAGTGCACTCCTCATCTCCCCACCCATCTCTATCCCCACTCGATTACACCCACTATCTTTGCTACTCTCTCTCCCTTTATACCCCTCCCACTTACACCCCCCTCTCTCTATCTCTCTCTTCTCTCTCTCTCTCTCTCATCCCTTCTTTCATCTCCCCTCCCAAGTACACTCCCCATCTCCCCGCCCCACTCGATTACACCCACTATCTTTGCTATTGCAATATCTCTCTCCTCCCAATTACACCCCTCTCTTTCTCCGTCTCGTCCTTGTTTTTCTCTCCCACCCATCTCTACTACGTCCTAGAACATGATCGTCTTCATTTCGCCCTACCTCAGGTAAACGAGATTACGAGACGTAGTAATGAGAACTGATGCTCATTATTCATGCTGTGAAGATAGCTCTCGTAGACACATGAACATGACGAGAAGAGAGAGAGAGAGTGAGAGAGAGTGAGAGAGAGTGAGAGAGAGTGAGAGAGAGTGAGAGAGAGTGAGAGAGAGTGAGAGAGAGTGAGAGAGAGAGAGAGAGAAAGAGAGAGAGAAAGAGAGAGAGAAAGAGAAAGAGAAAGAAAGAAAGAGAGAGCAATTAGCAATTTTTCACTCATGAAAGCACAAAGTGTCTACACAAAGCAAAAACATTATTCAAGCTAAAAAATCATGCTTAAATTAGGAGTTTCAATGCAAAAAAATTGTGTGTACAAGTATGTGGTTTCTTGTTCTTATATTATCACAACTTTAGCACATCATTAAAAAAAAAAAAACACTTAATATTATTTGCTTAAATACCTCATTGCTTGCTCGTAATGCAGGCACTGGTCGCCATATAGAAATCTACTCATTTTTCCTCACAAGGTCTCCGAACATCCTAAGAAGCTATTCAGTACGGAGTAGAAATAATTCTACGCAGCCTGGATTCGAACCCAGGTCACGTGAGTGCAAGCTGGGTGCGCGACCTATAGGTCGCGTACCCAGGTCGAAATGTCGAATATATTCGACATTTCGACCAAGGTGACTTATGAGTATAAATTATATGTTATAGGGACTTTATTCAAACAGGTTAGCCGGAACCTACATTTTCAACTAATAGTTTTCGTAATAAATCATTTACAACGGAGGCCCGAACGAGGGCTCGTTTAAGCAACGCGCGATGTCGGGTACACACCTAGTTCCTACGCCCTTTCTAGCTCTAGTTTTTCAATCGCATTTCGGTACCAAAAAGTCGGTAAAGTTATGTTTGAACACCACTGTTGCCAAGTTTGCTTCTCCTCTGTGTTGAGCAAATAGTTTTATTGCGTGTTGATTTTCCAACGTTGAAGAAATAAGAAATGGAGACGTCATATCGTATATCTCATGGGTAATAAACATGTCCCCAAAAAAACTATCCAATATGGCTATCGTTATTACTATTACCTTACAGAACAATTTTTGTGCGGTTAGCGCAGCATTACTAAGAGCCTCCTTTACTTTTCGAATTACATTAATTTCTTTTTACTCTGGTTATGCCGCCACTGGTCCATACTCATGAAATTAATTACTCATTTTTGGAACCCGGTATGAGGTATGAGTGGACCCCGAACATCCAAGATACACAGCAGAAAAATTCCAGCCCCGCTAAGGAGCGAACCCATATCACCATGCGTGCAATGCTTAGCGCGCTAACTCACTCTGCCACGGTGACTACTTAAGAAGCATTATTAATTTTATTGGTATAGGCCATATAGTTTTTTAGTCCCGCCATATTTTGTACTCAGTTTGTTCCCGATAATATACGCATTATAATTTACACGTATTTTGAGCCTTTATAATGTACCATATTGGTATTTTAATCCCTAATTGTTAACCCTGCCTTTTCCTTGTACAGTGTACGTGTACACTCACTTGATGAAATGTACGTCTCTCCATTTGTGCACACAAATTCGCGTTTACGGGTATTTCGAGCTTTTGTTCCCCGGTCCGCCATATTGTGTAAGCACCGGGGGCGCACGGACTAGCTCTTGCCTTTGTATTACCCTTTTACAAGCGACTTTGTAGACCCCCCTCCCCCCCCCCCCTCACAGGGAATGGTGTAGTCCCCCCCCCCCCCTGTACCCCCCTCTATTCCTATACGTCCCGTTATTTATCCAGACTACCCCCAGGCGTCCCAGTTATTCATCTGCCTCCGCTTCCCCCCACCTCGGAGACCTTCCCTCCCCCACTACACTTTCTTCCTTTTCCCCCTCCCTCCCCCACTACACTTTCTTCCTTTTCCCCCTCCCTCCGTGAGCTTCTGCCTTCATTCAACCTTGTTTGTTTAGTCCCTGCTTTCAACCTCTTTCTCCTCACCCCTTCCCTCCCCCTGTGTCTTTCTTCTTCCCCCTTCCCTCCCCCTGTGTCTTTCTTCTTCCTCCTCCCGGTGTTTCGACAGTTCCTCATCCTTTTTCTCTCCCCTGTCTGACCTATCTCCTGTCTACTCTCCCGTCTCCTTCCCTCAGTTCTCCTATCTCTCTCTTTTCTCTCTCTCTCTCTCTCTCTCTCTCTCTCTCTCTCTCTCTCTCTCTCTCCTCTCTACTCTCCCGTCTCCTACCCTCAGTCCTCTATCCCTCTCACTCCTCGTATTCCTCTTTTCTTTCTTCGCATCTTTCCCTCTCTCAGTCTCGCCTTTCTCTTTTCTATAGTCACCTTGGCCGAACTGGGTACAAATCCCAGCAAAGTCGAAATTTTTCAGAACTTTGGATGTTACGGAGTCCACTCACTCCCCGTGAGGAAACATGAGTGGCTGCTTTGATCATGTGAGCAGCGACCAGTGTTGGAATTATGGGTAATATATAGGTTTTTACGAAGAAACACATTTCTTTACTTAAACACATTCGTCTGTCCCGGTAGCAAGCTCAGTGGTAAAGGCGGCACTCTGTGAATCCAGAGATTCCAGAGATCGCGGGTTCGAAACCCAGCCGGGACATGACAAGTTATCCTCCCATTTGGGATTTTTACCACATCATAATGAGGCTCTTGAGCTTACTGCTGGAATAATGGTGGGGCTTCATAGTCCTAAGCGGGCAGTATAAATAATCGCCATATTATTATTATTTATTTATTTTCCTCTCGCGTCCCCCTTGAATCGCTCTCTCTTTCTCATGACTCTCTCCATCTTCTTTCTCTTTGTGTGTTATATGCATTTCCCTCCCTTTTCTCACTCTCTCTTATCTATCCCCCTTCTTTCCTTTCTATCTCTCTCATCACTCATCACTGTCTCCCCTCTCCACCTTCTTTCCCACTCTGCTCTATACAATTATCTCTCTCCACTCCCTCCTATCACTCTCTCCACCCCCTTCTCCCTCTTTTCTTTTCACCGCCCCTTATCTCCCCCTTCACGCTCCCCACCTATTTTCTCTCTCGGATCATGCATTTCCCTCCTCCTCTCACTTTCTCTCATCTATCTCCCCATTCTCTCTCTCTCTCTGTCCCGTGTCTATGTCGGCTCTGACATATTGAACATCCGGGGTAGAGTGCAGTGACATGCCAGGGCCGAGTGGAGGGGGGGGGGGGTTGCTCTGTGGAGATTAGAATCTCGAAATTTGCGAGTCTGTAATTTAAATGCTAATATTGGTAATCTAATACTTTAAAAGGCGAAGTATCCACTCTTTCACTCACTGATTGATTGATTCACTGACATCTCCGTCGGGACATTACTTAGTAGCTTGCAAATTGTACCTTGATTTATCCTCTTGCTCTCTCATTGCGAACCCAAAGAATTGAACTTTTAAGATGACGAACTGATTTACGAAGACTGTGTCTTACAAGACTCTTAAGCAATGAGATTTGACAATATGGTTTGTCTTAATGTTGGACTATCTATAAATAAATAATGTTGAGGTTTTGTTCCACGAATCTAGCTACTTCGCAGTACCTGCTACACGGTGAAAAACCAACTGCGAAATTTAACATAGTATTGTGATTAATTAAACATACGGGGGACCCTTGCAAAGTTAGCATACGCGATATTTTCGACTTTAGCATAAAGTGGTTAGCATAATTTATGCTAACGAAATTTGTCAAAAGTCGTGACGTCATAGTTGTGACGTCATTACTTTTATGCCAACGGATGTATAAAGTTATGCTATTGTTCAATTCAATTCAATTCATTGATAGCATAATAACATGTTTAACTTGCATAGTCTATGCTCTGAATTTCATTTGTTTAACATAACATTATACGTATCTTAGCATAAAGTAATTCGCCTATCATAAAGATTATGCATACTTGCTGTGTCATTTTCATACCAGTATACGAAGTAAGCATAGTGTTATGCTAACTGTTATGCGAAGTAGGCATACTGTTAAAAACCGCATGCTAACGTTGGCATAGTGTTATGCTAACTGTTATGCGAAGTAGGCATACTGTTAAAAACCGCATGCTAACGTTGGCATAGTGTTATGCTAACTGTTATGCGAAGTAGGCATACTGTTAAAAACCGCATGCTAACGTTGGCATAGTGTTATGCTAACTATTATGCAAAGTAGGCATAACAATATGCGAACGTTGGTATGGTCACTATGCGACCCTTGGCATAGTGACTATGCTAACGTTGGCATAGTCACTATGCCAACGTTCGCATATTCAATATGCGAACGTTCTCATAGCAGTATGCAAAAGTATGCATACAGCTATACGTATCATACGTATAGCTGTATGCATACTTTTGCATACAGCTATACATATACCTATGTATTTGAATGTACAGAAATTTGCAGGATAGCCTCCGACTAAGTGCATAAATATTTTGCACTCGGACGGAAGTCATCTACATGCATATTCCTAGTCATACAAAGTCATAGGATATATGTATTGCCCTATGTGTGGAAAATGAAGAAGAATTCAATTCAAGTAAATATAATGTACAACACATTACACTCTTTATTTACAGAAATTACACATCAACAATTTTTAAGTTTACAGAAATTACACATTAACAATTTTTAAATTTACAGAAATTACACATCAACAACTTTTTATTTGCAGATATTACACTATATATACATTTAAGAAAAAATACAACTTATATGTTACATTATCGGGGAGCGGTAAAATGGGAATTGTCAAATGGTAATTACCATTTCTAGCACGTACAGGACATGAGTCCTGCTTACAATAATTATGAAAAAATAGTTTGGAACAATTTTTGACAGTCCTCGCAAATGAGCATAGTAAACAAATATATGTATGATTTTATTTGTGGTGAAGCACAAAGCCTCTTCACAACTTTTGTGTGTAGCGCAGCATTACTAAGAGCCTCCTTTACTTTTCGAATTATTCTATTACATTCATTTCTTTTTACTCTGGTACTTACTCATACAAGTAACTACTCATTTTTCCTCACGAAGTATGAGTGGACCCCGAACATCCAAGAACAGAGCAGAAAAATTCCTGCCCCGCTGGGAATCGAACCCAGGTCACCATGCGTGCAATGCCTAGCGCGCTAACTCACTCTGCCACGGTGACTATTAGTAAACAAATATATAATAGTAAGCAAATTGAAATAGAATAAAACAACAAAAAATACGATAAAGGAGCTCAAAATTTGTACGTACAAGTAAACTAAACTAAAAAAAGTATATAAAAAATTCTCTGTATAGGGGGCTGACACATGTAGGGGAAGGTGGGGCAAAATGGAAAAGACAAAAAGAAAATGTTTTCAAATATTGGAGGAAGAGAGCAGAAAATAGAGCAAGTTTAACAGCTCAAAAAGAGGATTGTAAAACCGAGACTTTGATGGTCGGAAATTTAATTAAACGTAACCTCCTTTAGTCCCCGACATTCCCCTACTTTGAGCAGACAAATTACCTACCTAGATGCCCTGGCTGCTCTATTTGCTTTAGGCATTAATGCAAGGTCAGCTAAAAGTTTAGTAGTCGGTGCATGAATCTTATCATACTTGGTGGATATTTCGTAGAAACCTAGCTGGAGTGTAAGCCACAGATGTTGACTCTCTTCTGGGTAATTACAATGTGTTACAAAGAAAATCTTGAAACAAAGATCTACAGCTGCTACAATTGAATTTTGAGGTTGTAAAATGTCATCCACAACACAATAAACATTGGTTGGATTTTTAAAATCACCTACATACATTTTAGGTCTGTACATTTTAGTCAATTTTTCGATCCGACTCACCCTGCAGGTTTCAATGTTGGAAGGACTGGACACATGCATTATGAATCCCTCGCAAACTTCAGACCTTGATGGTTTCCAAGAGTGACACTTCACCTTTTTTGTGGCGGGAACTGATGTGAGGTAGGGCAGCAATAGCAGACACTGCGCAGTCCGAGGCCCTCTCCTTCACGGCTTTTGCTAGGGTGATGATCTTGTCCCTGTGATGGAGAAGACCTTCAATCAAACACGTTGTTCTTCCAGGATGCAATATGTCAAAGTCCATGTTTATCTAGAACAGAGAAGAACACACGAGATAAATAATCAACTATCATTGATAGTCAAGAGAAAGAAAAAGAGATAAAGAATGAGAAAAGGAAGTGAGATCGAAATAAATAAAAAATGAATAGAAAATGAAAAATAAACGAAAGAAAGAGAGAAAGAAAGGAAGAGAGAGAGAGAGAGAGAGAAATAGAATTGAAAGTAAAATAAAGTGAGAAAAATAGTACTATACCACATAACAAGAAAATCACCGATTTTCTTAGTGTGGGTTGTTTAGGGCATGTTACTCGTATGTCAGTAAATAATAATTATCTATTCAGTGTTCAAGTTAATATTAAGGACTTATTGTAAAAATGTAATTTCATATAATATCAAAAATCAAAAAAGAAATAACTTACCAACACAGGTCCTCTTTCAGGATCCCGCAGAATACGATATGTGTTGAAGTACTGGATGATTGATTGAAATTTTTCATTGCCCGCCTGCAAACATTGGAGTCTGTCCCTTGATGTATCCTCCCAACGGAGTTTGATAGTCTCGAAGGAATCACTTGGAGTAGCAGTCTCCAACCATTGCAGATAGTTTTGAACTACGGTGTTTTCTGAAAACAAAACAACACATGTTATAAAAAAAGTCACGTAGCCCCACATCTGAGCTACAAAATTATTTTATTTATACCTTTTTTTTAAGATATTTGTACTAATCACTATTTTGATCACAACTACCCAAACTCGCTTTACCAAATATATGCTTAACCTGGTACTCGAACCACCGACCTCCAGGTTACAAGTCCGTCGCCTTATTGATCAGGCTACTGAGGTCTGTCATAAGTTATCTATTTGTAGTTTAAGTATATACATACCTACGATATTGAATGTGTCTGTTGCAATGCTTTTGTTCAACTCCGAGTCCTCCTGCTCTTGGTTTTCCCGGTTCTGACTTGGCCTTCGCTTCTTGAACTCGATGACACCTTCCTTCTTTCCTTTATTTCTGAGAGTTCGCCAGATTTCATACAGCAAGCCGGACGTGGAGCTCCGGTAAGACTTATCTTTCTTTGAAGAAAATGCTTCAGGCAGATCATTGTCGCTGTCATTGGAACGGTACAATTTGAACCAGATGGTGGAGGTTTCTTGTTCAAAAGGAAACTGTTCTATGATTAGGTCCCGTATTCTCATGAAGTCTAAATATTTTAGGTAACTAAGATACTTTGTGAACAATAAGAAACTGGGTACATTTTTTTAGAATAGGTAGGTAAAATTTAAATTAATGTCTAATTTCTGTAAACTCAAGCAAGGTTTTAATTTTATCATTAGGCTATTTCATTTTACACTTTTTAGTAGACTGTCCCTCTCTTTCACCTAGATCATCTCCCAAAAATTCGCTCACTGACATTACGAACGTATTTAATACAACCTTGCCTTGTCACACTTAAAAAGAAATGATCGAACCGAACACAACTATCTTTATTGGAAACATAAAACCTTAGCATGAAATCATACAAACCGCCCTATTTCTATGCTAAAAATTATGCAGACTTTACATAAGTCTATACGAAGAATGTCAATCATGTTAAATTAGCATGAATCTATAGCTCTTATTTTTATGTTTGTATAGTTTTATACGAACAGCCCTCATTGGCATGAAATGCATGCGTAAAGTAGCATACAATTACTTTATATGCGAAACACGTATGGTTTATGCTAATAGTTTAGCATAGCAGTTATGCTAAGACTGTGAGGTATACGAATTTGGCTTGAAGTTATGTCTTCAATTTTCCTGTATGTATAACTCTATGCAAACATTTTGCGTTGACATAAAAAGCATGCAGAATTAAGTATAAAGTGCCTTTTTGTACGAAAAATGCATGGTTCATGCCACCAAGTTTATGTTAAGCATGAGCCATGTACCAATTTGGCTTGAAGTTATGTCTTCAAATTTCCTGTATGTATAACTTTATGCAAACATTTTGCGTTGACATAAAAAGTATGCGGAAATAGGTGTAAAGTGCCTTTTTGTACGAAAAATGCATGGTTTATGCGACCGAGATTATGTTAAGCACGAGCGGTGTACCAATTTGGCTTGAAGTTATGTCTTCAAATTTCCTGTATGTATAACTTTATGCAAACATTTTGCGTTGACATAAAAAGTATGCGGAAATAAGTATAAAGTGCCTTTTTGTACGAAAAATGCATGGTTCATGCGACCGAGATTATGTTAAGCACGAGCGGTGTACCAATTTGGCTTGAAGTTATGTCTTCAAATATTTCATTTGTATAACTTTATGTGTGTGCATCGATACTGTTATGTTCAGGATCGTAAACACACACACACACACACACACACCACACACACACACATACAAACACACATTACACACACACAGTACACACACACAGTACACACACATACATACACACACGCAGTACACACAAACACACACACACACATACATACACACATACACATACATACACACACACACAGTACACACACACATACATACACACACACACAGTACACACACACACAGTACACACAAACACACACACACATACATACACAGACACACACACAGTACAAATGAAAAATATTTGGGCAAAAAAGTGGTTTTTTGTGAAATTGGTATGAAAAGTTAAAAGTTTAACAATTGTCTTTAGTAATTCAGGTAATTTTATAACATTTTACTCTCGAACATTTTGCTCTCAGATCATTCATTTTTGCTGCAGAACTCCCGTAAGTTGAGTTGATCATTTTTCCCCAATTCAGGTGGCCACTAATAATTTGTAGGTATATAGGTGCTCATATAGGTGCTCACTACAGCATTGTAGGATTTTTTCCAGTAAATCCAAATCTAATTATAATCCATCTTTTCTGTAATTGCTGAGGACAAGTCGCTATGGACAATACCTCCATAGATAGATTGTCGTTACGAGGCTGAATGGGTCCCGAAAACATCCAAACCCATGTTGACAAATTATTGTCTCCGCCGGGATTCGAGCCCGGGTCTAACGAGTGCAAAGACCACTGAGCCATGTGCTGTGGGAGCTGGTCCCGTCGTATATTGACATCAGGTATATGAATTGTACACACAATACTTTATACTCCACATAGGTGTTTCGAAGTTCAGTTCAAATGTTCCAAATGTCATTAAAAAAGGTTCTTTCACTCGTATACCTGCGATCCATGCAAAAACAGAGGATGACCTCTCTCCATTAGTGACCCAATTGATACGTCGCCGGCTGGTCAATATGAGTGGTGTGGTTATACATAACATAATATAGGTATATATGCTTTAAATTTCCGAAAGCCTCATCACCGTTAAATATACCTTTAACCTTTGCCTCTAAAATCCTTCCATTGTGTATTATTACCTAATATTAATAGATTTCAGAGTCCATTTCTCGAGTCTAGCCCATAGCACTATTTCATTTATTTATATAAGCTACGCAACGCTCAGGTAGGTATAACAGGTAGGTTTAAAGGTATATTAATGTGTTTCCCACGGAATCTGTTTGAGTAATTACAACACAAAAGCTAAGAATAATATAGGTATTAGATAATATTCCCGGGAATTACGTTTAAGGATTATTTAACATGGGCGAAACACATTTGAAAATATTATCAAGGTTTCTATATGATTAATTTTTTGTAAAGGTATATCACATTATAATATAATACGTATTGTAGTATCCCCAGCTAAATGTAGAACCCTCGTCAGTAACTTAAACAGTAACCAAACCATCACGGTTGCAAATTATTGCCCCCGTCAGGGTTCGAACCCGGGTACTCATTCATGCGGGAGCTGGACTAGTTTAGCATATAATTCATGCTAAAGTATTTATGCTACCCTAAGAAAACAGTTATTTTATGTTAAGATTTTGTTAGCATGAAATTATACGAACTTCACTATACATGTTCCGCATAAAAAGCTTCTCTTAGCATACATGTGGCACTGTTAGCATACATGAGATGACGTCATTAAAACCTGTTGTATAAAATTAAGCTAATTTTAGTATAAAAAACTTTTATGCTAAAGCCATTTTTATACGAACGGCTCTTTTTGTGTAAATTATGCTAAAATTATGTAATAAACGCGAAAAAATTGATTTTTTTAGCATAAAATATGCTAAATTACTATAGTTTTTATGCGAATGGTTTTTATACAAACTTTTTAAAAAATCCTTTTTCAGCGTGTAGGTCTATTAGAATGGCTGCCCATACAGAAAGATTCGAGAGTTTCTAAGTCTTAACGATGACAGCAGGTTCTTTGGACGGATTGATTTTCTGAATCAGAAGAAGCCATTATTTACTGCCATGAGTCAAACCGCGAGACCGTCACTTCCGGCTCCGGCGTTAGTTATGCCGCTACACCAACAACAACAGTGCTAACAACAACAACAACAACAAATAATCCTCCGGCGTTAGTTATGCCGCTACACCAACAACAACAGTGCTAACAACAACAACAACAACAACAACAACAAATAATCCTCCGGCGTTAGTTATGCCGCTACACACCAACAACAACAGTGCTAACAACAACAACAACAACAACAACAAATAATCCTCCGGCGTTAGTTATGCCGCTACACCAACAACAACAGTGCTAACAACAACAACAACAACAAATAATCCTCCGGCGTTAGTTATGCCGCTACACCAACAACAACAGTGCTAACAACAACAACAACAACAACAACAACAAATAATCCTCCGGCGTTAGTTATGCCGCTACACCAACAACAACAGTGCTAACAACAACAACAACAACAAATAATCCTCCGGCGTTAGTTATGCCGCTACACCAACAACAACAGTGCTAACAACAACAACAACAACAAATAATCCTCCGGCGTTAGTTATGCCGCTACACCAACAACAACAGTGCTAACAACAACAACAACAACAACAACAACAAATAATCCTCCGGCGTTAGTTATGCCGCTACACCAACAACAACAGTGCTAACAACAACAACAACAACAACAACAAATAATCCTCCGGCGTTAGTTATGCCGCTACACCAACAACAACACTGATAACAAAAACAACAACAACAACAACAAATAATCCTCCGGCGTTAGTTATGCCGCTACACAACAACAACACTGATAACAAAAACAACAGCAACAAATAGTCGCCGTGGCAGAGTGGATAGCTCCTTTGGCTTCCGCGCAGGTGACCCGGGTTCGAATCACGGTGGAAGCGCACTTTTTGTTTCTTTAAATTAGTTACGTAGTTGCCTCAGACCCCTCGAAAAAGTATCTATTTGTAGGTAGATAGATCGATTAGCTTTTTTTTACAATAAAATTTATAGATCACAGACCCTGTGGAGCTATTCATATGAGCAAATTTAACTAAGATACCTTATTAAACAATGTGACATAATAGCAGAAATTGACGTGTTGAATTATCAATACATATTTAGGTAAGTATGACATTAGTAAACAATAAAGTAACCCCATTTCAATGTATAATCATAATAAATGACTGTTATGTAGGTTTGAAGCAGGAAGTGGGCTATCCTTAATGTTATGCATTACGCAGTGCATCAGCTGTGTCAAATGCACTTCATCACGAATGCATTTATAATGCATTATGCACTTCCGCAGTGAAGTCTGTAGCAACTTCAGTGAAAGATGCGGCATTATCTATTGATGTACAGATCGATTTCAAATTGAATTAAAATGTTTTATCTCATGGAATTTAATTATGGAATACAGTAATTTATGTTCAGCATAAACTTCTTCTACCTTTTAAAATCACTCGTTTCATTTATATGTTTGCTAGAATGGTGGTTTTACCATTCATTCGGATGGTAGAAAAACTGATACCCACATTAACCTCACCCAGCCTAGTGTGGGCTGGGGATACCCAACTTCCCGCAGGTCCGGACCTCACCTCGCTAGACGGTGCCTAACTTCAGGTGTTGTAATGAACGTGTCCTCGACCCTATTTTTCCTTCTTTTTATTTGATGAAAGAAGATGCAACCTGCAATACACGTTTCGTCTATATTTGTATGCGGAATTCAACTGTAATACATATATTATAGTAGAATTCCACTAAACAAGTTAGGAATATTACTAATAATCGTAACTTGTTTAGTGGGGCAACCTTATTGTCAAAGGGGAAACCGCTCCAGCCCTCGGAAACTCCATTCCTTAGTTTGATTCCCGCTCTGGGCAAATAACACAGAAAACACATTCATTACGTTGGCGGCGAGCTCTGCTTTCACGTGCTTTGTTCTTGTATGCACAAAATCGTCTCCGAAAAATGAATTTTTCATGTGGCATAGAGGCTGAGCGGATTTTGTCTGGAATAAAGAGAGAAGACCCCATGACGCGAATTTCAAATTAAAACCGCAAAATCCACAGTTGAAATTTAAAACTGTATTCCACATAATATGTATATGTATACAATTGTGCACAGCATGTTATTCGCACGCTCTTGTCTGCACCGAGTTGGCAGATTATTAGCAAATTTCCGAGTGCTGGCGTTCACTTTGCATTAACTAATCGTTGCAAAAAATACAACAACAATAAAAAACATATTAATAAATTTCAATTCCGTATGGCATATTTATTGACACGTTTCAATCTAGATTAAGTCTTATGAGCAATATTATTTCAAGCGAACAATAATAGTGATTGTAATATTTCAAATTGAATTTTAAAATGAATAGAATAATAAAAACTGGTACACTCGGATTTCATTCAGCTACAGGGGCTGTGGCTTTTGTTGGATCTATTTATGGTATCTTTAACTTGGTTGATTTGAATTTTGAGTCCGGTTTTGATAATTTTGAATGGATTTGGTAATCGGTTTTTTTGTTTGTCCAGTCTGATCATTTGTTATGCCCGAAAAAATAAATATATTTATATGTAGTTAGGTATTTTTAAACCCGTATATTTTTTGTGGTCTAACCTAACCAATACCAACAGCAAAATACGCGCAACACGTGTAAGAAATATGGACCGTTTCGGATTAAAAAAAAACAACCTTCAGTCGATTTTTTTACTTTCCTTATAAGGAAAGTATTGTATTTTTATATGAATTTTTCTAGTGCCGAATTATGGTACATATAATGTATTACCTAAAGACCATCATTCACCGCATACAAAGCTTCAACCTGATTATAATAGCGCCGATGGCACTCGCTACACACATTAACCTCACTCACCCGGGTGGGGCGGGTAAGAGAGTCAATCTCACGAAGATACAAACTTGAAGGTCAGCCATCGAGTTGCGAAGGTTAAGTTCATACCTTCGTGATGCTGGCTTTCCCCGGCCGAAGCAAGGCAAGTGAAGTTCATGTTGCAAACATTTTTGTAAGTTTCCTACGAATGAAGTTTCAAAACCCCATCTCGAAAGACGTCGATGTTTATAAGACTTTGCAAAAACGAATTTTTTTTCTTAAATTTTGAAGGAATAGAATCAAGAGTCCTCCATCCAGTCTCCTCATCTCTAGCCTAGAACTCAGGCGGATAACAGAACCAGGCAGGAGAGAAAACACAAATACCTGCCTAGCGGTCGTGAGGATTGCAAGTTCGTGCCTTACCTTGAGACGTGCCGGTACGAAGGCTGGGTACCGGGCAGACCTTAAGACTTAGGACTGACGAGTATATGTGACGCAACGGCAACAGGATTTTGAGTTTGACTTATGTGCTAGAATGAACGATTTTTTTTAAAGGAATTAAAAAATTCATGAATCAAGTTTTATTTGGTGGTCGAATGCTTCGTAAGCCTTTTATAATAATTCAGCTTGTGCTGAATTATTATATATCCACCGTATATATGCTTCAGGGATTTCTTATTCACCTATCTGAAATCATGGATGGCCATTTCGTAGGTACTGACGTTTACGTTCATAATTATGTAAAGGGACTTCATATAAATCTCAGTCCATTATTATTTCAGCACGAACGATTTATTCTCATGCCCGCTCCGCGAGTGAGGCATGGCTGGAAATCTATTAGAACATGCGTTAGTAGTAAGAAAAACCAGTACAAATTCCAATAAGCAAGAATTTGATATAACTCTACCCCCGTTTATCCGAGGCTCAACATATTATAGTCAAAAGATGCTCTTCGAGCTCCTCTATCTTTTGTCCTCACTTCCACCCCCTGATGGAAGAGTTAGTTCCTACGCTAAACTTACTATATTTCCTTAAGAAAGCATTATTTTTCTGTGAAAGTTTTGTATTTCATCAGGAAAGTGCCGTTTGATAAATTTACGCCAGTTTGAACGTACATCTTATAAAATCTCAATAGAAAACTTAAAAAGGTCAGGGCTACTACAGTAAAAAACTTTTAAATCTCAGCATGTAAAAACTTCTCTAGCATGAGAGGGTAATGTGCATCGAAAATCAACGTGTAATAATAAATCAGGTGTTGGAAAGATTATAATTGGCCCATAATTCAGGATCAAGCTTGCTAACTACTTTTTTTACCTGGAGGTACGATGTGATGTAGAAAGTGTTTTGTAACTTGCCTGACGTTGATGGAATGAGTTCAGGGCTACTACAAGGCTGAAAGTGCTACAACCTACAATGTATGTAATTATGTATATTTGTATGTTCTGTCGGTATATCCCTAGTGTAGGTTTATCTGGGCGTCTCATGGCTTCAAATACAATTTCTAGAGATTTTCGGGAATAAGTTATCAAATTTGTGTTAAACACGTTCGTGCTATCACAACTACTCAAACTCGCTTTATTAAATCTACGCTGAAACCGGGACTTGGACCACCGAACTCCAGGTTACAAGTCCGCCGCCTTATTGATCAAGCTACTGAGGTCGGTGATTTTCGGGAATAATTGTGCTGTCAGCCGGGTTTAATTCAGGCTGGGTAAGTAAAGTATGCAAGTCTATGTGTGTTGCCTTGTTAATGCCTATTTGTAAATGTGCTTTTACTGTTGGTCTTATTAGTATATCTGGTAGTGCACTCAAGGCTCCGAAAAGTTATATTTTCAGGATTTGTTTTGATTTCATCCCGGCTCTAAGCTCGCTGAAATTTGAACCCAGCCCACGCCCAGCATCACATGACCAACACACGTTTGCTAAACACGGGTTTAAATGAGACACTTGGGCAGACCGCATAGAATACTTGGTGTCTCATTCAAAACTGAGTGGGTTTGGTGGACGTCACGTGACCGTAGGTCTTTCATTGTGACACTTTCATAAAAAAGAACTGTTTTTTGTTGTTCAAATACTTGTACCTTTAGATGTTAATCGACTATACATAATAATTATGTACTGACCTACCCCATACCAGATCGACACATATGTACATACCTACGTCTTCATTCATCATACTCGTATCATCATCAGTCTCAAAAAAAAAACGACTAACAGAGCTCTGATGATAATCATTAGCATTAGTAAAATTATTATTTACATATAAATCATAATTATGCTAACGACAAAATGTATACTATATCATGCTTATAACGCTATGTATTCATAATTTATATTGAGACATTTGGAGATAGAGTATTAGCATGAAACAAAACCTGCCTATGTACTTCGCTGACATCTCGTAAGAACAGCCCAAGCATGAGGCTTGACATACGGCCCCCCTGCATGCCAGCTCACATGCTCTCTGTGAGTGTGTCACGCATGTAGGCATGAGCTCGTTCTGCGGTGTCATGTTGAACCACATCCCGCACCGTGGACTGTTCGATTCCCCCGAGCGGTGAAATTATTTTGGAACAATTTCATGAATCACGGGAAATTTGTAGAGCTGTGACTGAGCAGTGGTTTTGCGTTATTCAGCAATCTGGTCATTGTACGAGTATGAGTGGAATCAAGAACTTAGCGCCAAATTAAAGGCTTTTGATTTAACATAAATTGTGATTGGGTACGTCAACCGACCTAAGTAGCTTGATCGATAAGGCGGCGGCGGACTTGTAACCTGGAGGTTGGTGGTTCAAGTCCCGGTTTAAGCGTAGATTTAGTAAAGCGAGTTTGAGTAGTTGTGATATGACGAAAATGATTAGCTCAAACATGATAACTTTCTTTCTTGGTTGGGTATGTGAATTCTTTGTAAGAAACAGTTCCACGTTCGAGAACAAAGCTGGAAAGTTTTGCCTGTATTCTGCCAAAAAATAACATTGACCCAGTAACCCGTACAAAGGCCTGTAACCACAGAATTATGTAGCTTGTTAATTGCCTCAATTTTATCAAATTCCAATAAAATTTATACATCTATCATTAACTTGTTTGCACAGTCGGAACTTCTAGTTTCAAAGAAAAAATGAAAAACGTAATCAATACGAAAGAATGTTGAGTTTGTTGGGCGTGTTATCTCTCTTATCAGTAAAACATGATACCAGCGCTTGATAAAGCTAATGATTGAGTTCATTATCAATATAATTATATTGGTCTTAGCATGACCTTGATGGAAGATTATGACCGACTCATGTCAGGATCCTGAAATCTCGACTCTGGAGTCGTGTCCAATATCCTGAGCTTTTGTTTCAACTAGTGGTAGTCTTATAGTCCAGTCAAATTAATAATAATAACATTTACTAGATAGATCGATAAAAAATAATTTTATTTATTTTTAAACAAAAATATTACAATGGTTGGCACAAACATACATGGTATATAGTAACAAAAAGATGTAACACATTAGTTGTGATCATTATGTACAAGAGTGGTGTCACAATCACTCAAACCCACCTTGTTAAAATTATCCATGCTTGGTATTTGAAGCACGGACCCCAGATTCCGAGTCCGCTCATAATCATCATCATAGGGTGGCGTCATCGCGAACGATGGTAGCCAGACAGTGGAAGAATGACTCAGCTTACTTCTACCACTGTCTTCATACAAGGAGGCTAATAATTGACAAGGGCCCCCAGAACCGAGCCAATGGTGGTCTACTCCCTGTTTATAGTCCCCCAGCCAGACTGCTGGTCTACTCACTGTTTAGAGTCCCCGCTCATAATACAAAGGTAGTTCGATGCTTAAGGGGGTCTCTTATACTGTCTTATACCATAACCTAAAAGTTGGTAGGTAATGTTAATAATGAAAAGAAAAAAAATCAATACTCCCCTGGTTATTTCCTTTTTCTAAAGTGGATCGATTTGACTGAGCTATATTTTGATTCTTTTACCTGAGCTATATTTTGAGATCACGACTTGGTCCTCATGCCGGCGTGCAGATTTCAGATCCTCTTTCAGTCTTCAACGAGATGAGAGACGAAATGGGCGTGGATCTTCACAGGTTTTCAAAGTAGGTGGTGAAGTGGTTTTCAGTTTGCTATCCCGGAGGATGTGGGTTCAAATACCGGCCGATCTATTCTTCTGTCACATATATTATGTACCACGCTATCACGCTATTCCAACGAAAGCTTTCAAAGAACTGACAGATTTTTACGTTCCTTAACGTATAAAACGGTAATGTCATGGGTAATGGTTTAATTTTACGATGTCCAGTTTTTATTCTCCACAGGTCACATGAGTTTTAGTTATCTGTATGTAATTCCAGCTCAAATGACCAAAGAACACACGAGACTTGATCTAAATTATAAAGTTAAAGATAGTTCACTCGCCATTAAAGTCACTGTAAAAGATTAAAATGGGTTCCTTGCTAAATCATAACTATTACTCCAGTTATAGATTGAGTCACTATACCTACTCACTAACCTCGAAGCAGAAATGCACTAATGTCAAAATTGTTAATGTCAAACTTAATTGTTGATATAATGTGACTACTTGCCTACTTTTATTAAATTACAAGAGTCATATCTCAAATATTTAAACCTGCCTTACTAATTTCCCATGCCGAATCTGAGAATAGCCGACCTAGGTTTCGACAGTATTGAGGCCTCTGACTTAGCGATAAAGTTACCAATTTAAAGTTACCAAGTCGGGTCTTGATGCAAATACAACGTATAGGTATCGAGTAATGTTTCCCTCCAGAGGTCATGAACCTAGACACAGGCGCTCTCAAGTCTGCTACAACAGAATGATGACAACGTCTTGTTTATAATAATTATGCACTATATCCAAAATTGTTTGTTCTCTCATATACTTCATACTTCCTGCTCCTACGACAGTTCATTGTTGTGTCAAGTGAATATCGAGTGGGTTATTGCAGATGACCCGTGTTCGATCTCTGGCTGGGTAGAAATTCTTCTACACTGTACTTTCAATGTGTAGGGTCCCCTCATATCTCGTGAGGAAAAATGATTAGTTACTTGCATGAGTAGCAGCAACCTCTATCATGTTAAAGAAGTTCTTTGTATTCCTGTTCTACACCCACAAAAAATTCACAGACAACAACTTTTTGAAAAGTCACGTCTATTTTCATGGTCGGAGGAGGCTTCAGTTTTTGTTTTTAAACAGAGATTTTCTGTTCTATGGCCCATAGTGCATCGATCTGTATCACGGAGAGTGCGAGTAGACAGTGGACAGTAGTGAGCAGAACATAGATAAAAGTGAACCATGAACTCTGCTTACATAATAGAGACCAGAGATACCTGGTTCCAATTGAATGCCAGATCCAGTATGGTTCGTGGAATCGGAACATTAGCGAAACTGCCTGTCCATTCTGCCTATGACGAGCGTTGTTTATGATTTATAGTGGACCTGCGCGCGCACCACCGTACCGTTGCTTTCCAGAATAGACTACAGCATACAGGGTGAACCATGACGTGTTCAGGAAAAAGAATATTGAGAGAAAAACATTCAATGTGTTCACTTAAACGATAGGGTGTTCTACCGGAAAGGTGAACTCAAAGAAAACTCAAGGCCTAAGGCTCATTGTAAAAACACGAATGAGCCTTCTACCTATTCAGAGAATCAGATATGTACTACCTGTTCGTGACGTTTGTGTTGAGCGAACTTAAGAGTTCTTTTATATAACATCCATAATAACTTTAGACCGACCTCAGTAGGTTGATGGATAAGGCGGCGGACTTGTAACCTGGAGGTCGGTGGTTCAAGTTCGGTTTCAGCGTAGATTTAGTAAAGCGAGATTGAGTAGTTCTGATATTACAAAGTGATTAACACAAATATGATAACTTGAAAAATTAAAAAATACATCATAACTTTAGTAAATTCCACCTATTTGAAAATGTGAACTACATAATCATATTAAATTTACCTCAAATACGTTTTAATAATAAACCTGTATATTAGAGAACTGAATATAAGAGAAACCTGGACATAAGAAAAAAACTTTCGGATCTTTGAGTTCTCTTATATCTACAGGTTCGACTGTATATCAAATTTAAATAGCCTTGGTTGGGCCAGAGTCACGTCTACATATAAGAGATTTTCCAGATGCAATATCTGCATAGCACCTATATCCTGCCAACTACATCATTACAAAGCTATAGAAATATATTCATACCTAGTCAAGGTAATCAAACTTCACCCCTCAAAGTAATTTTCTATATAGTTCCGAAGTTGAATGATTGCTAAAACAAACTTTCAATAATCACTTTACTTATAATTACTTATCCAGCACCACCCTGTTCTGCCGTACAATGATGAAGTTCCACTGCATAATACTCTGCTGGGCGAGCTCACTTCAATGTCTTGAGTCCATCCTAGGACTCAGACTTAAGACCCATCCTCATGAGAGATACTCCAGAGCGCTGTGGTTAATATTCCTGAAGAGAGTGAAAGTCTGGGCAGTACGTGGTTCTAGTTCTAGCGGAGTTCTAGCCAGGAGGAGCTCCTGGTCTAATATCTGGTATCCATGACTACCTGATTGAATCAATGGAATTTCTAGACTGCCACGTTACGTATTTATATCGTCTATATTTATCTTCTTGGAATTTTTCGGAATGCCATCTTCTTAGTTTTTTGGAATGCCAACTCGAAATCGATACAAGAGTCGATAGCACGTTGAATACATCAACCCCAGTTGGATAGTCGCTAATGTAGGAATTTAATAGTGAACTCCACTTATAATTGAGTTAACTGATGAACTTATAATTGTATTGGAGATTAGCCATTTGATTGTGTATATAAAGTTGAACGTTTAGTTTTTGATTAAGTTTTACCATTAGCGGCAATGCAACGGGGGTTATTTTATACTAATCTAATGGTTAGGTAACGTTAAAATCGTATAGCCTCAAACAGATATCATCAAACCATTTCAGATACTCACCACAGTTGACGGTTCTCAACATCTCAACATGCAATTGTTGCAAGAAGTTTATAATAATTATGCTCTGTTGTGCAAAACGGGAACTCATGTTTCAATTATTATCTTTGGCCTTGAAGTGAGATGAAAATGTTATCATTACTTTAAACTCAGCGCTCGTAAACCATTATCAGAGTAAGAGTATCTTGATGTGTGCTGCAGATTTAAATTATAATATCGAATGCTTAAATTTCAGGAACCCAGTACAAAGATTATGCTTACCCAGAAGTATGTATAGTTATAATATATGTATATGCATACTTTACATTGAGCTATGCAATTTGCACCCAGTGCTATGTCTGGGCACAGAACTGTTGAGCTATGCACAGTTTACCCAGATCTATGCATAGTTTACCTAGAGCTATGCATTGTTTACCCAGAGCTATGCATAGTTTACCCAGAGGTATGTATAGTTTACCTAGAGCTATGAATAGTTTACCCAGAGCTATGCATAGTTTACCCAGAGCTATGCACAGTTTACCCAGAGCTATGCATAGTTTACCCAGAGCTATGCATAGTTTACCCAGAGGTATGCATATAGTTTACAGAGAGCCATGAATAGTTTACCGAGGATAGGAAATTTACTTTTCCGTCCAGTTTTTTTATATCTGCGCTTTATTTTACCCAGTAAAAATAAGTACCATTAGTACCATGCATACTTTACCCAGAACTATGCATCTTATACCCTGCAAAACTATGCATACTTTACCAGCGTATAGAAGAATCTTTCCTTCCTAACTCATTTCAATTCGCCCCAGGCACTCGCCTCACTAAGGAAATAGCAGGGCAGGATTCTCCATCTCTCCCTCTCCATTTGTCTTACCTTTCAATTTATCACTCTCCAATATTCTCGAAAACTTCCCGTTCCACTTCGCCGTTTGAACTTTCTCTCCATCTCTCTCACACCCTAGGAGTCCCATATATTTCCCTCTCGCTCTTATCAGTTTTCCTCGTACCATAACTTCTTTTTTCCTCCTCTCTTGCTTTTCTACATCGTTACTCCTATCTTTCCCCTGCTATTTCCATCTGCATCTTCATATTGCTATTGGATTCTTGGAGATAAAAAGTGGAAAACATTAGTAAAGAACCAAACACTGCAGAGAGGAGGACTAATGCAGAAGCAGCTGTGAGTGAATAATTCATGAGACGAATAAATTTTATTGCACAAATCTGGAAACAATGCAAATTTGAGTCGAGAAGAGAGGCAGCCATCATGTAGATAACAAATTCAGAACTTGGTCCAAGTTGTGAGAGGATGATTCCGGGAGACTGCAAGTGTCGATATGGCATATTGGAAAATGTATTATGCTCCATTTTCTGTCACATATAGATCATCATCATCATAGGGTGGCGTCATCGTGAACGATGGTAGCCAGATGTAAGTCATAGATGTAGGTCAAATAGGTCATAGATGTAAAAGAATGGGGACAAAGTACCTTACTTCTCACTATTTTATTTTGTCTTCTCACTACTTTATACTTAAACGTTTCCCTCATTTTAAGTTGTTCAACGAAAAAATAAATTTTACAGCGAAAAACAAAAATAAATTGGAATAGATGAATGGCAGACACGCCCACGACGAAATTAAATATTTTCAAATCTAAACAAGTTCAATAATCAAGCTCGCCTCTCGTCAAGAGTAACGCGCCAGCCGGCCTATATGAACACGAAACAGAGATTGTATGTTATGTCTTTTGATTATCTCTCAGTAATTTAATGCACATGCCTAATAATAACCCCGCTCTTTAGTTAGGACATATTTATCTATTTTTTCCCTTTTTATTGTTTATATTGTATATAGTGATTATTTGTAATGTACATATAATGTCTTTATATCTAATTAAGCATTTAATAATAATGCCTCAAGTGTGAGTGTAGACCAAAATCAGAAACTCGATTATGATCTCTGACAGAAATATTTCGGCAGATCACGGGTTAATTTTTCAAATTTGAGTGTACGAACTCCCTAGTTGAGAAATTGTCACCAATTACTTAATTCACAAACCATATGAATGAATCTAATAATATACGAATTGGTATGTTTACTATTCTTACCTTGCATGTTTTAGAATTAAAGCTTTTCGCAAATTATTGCGCTCAGACCTTTAAATGAATTCATTAGCTACTAATACTCGAGAAAAATGTATGAGCAAGTTATATCTTAAAGAACGCTACAAGAACTCTAAAGAACCCTAAGACAGTTCTTAAAGAACGCTACAAGCTTCTTAAAAACACTGAAAGACATTGTTATTAAATTAAAAGAAAGAAACATATCTTCTCAAAGAAGAAACTGACTAATGGAATTTGGGATACCTTATTGAGTGAAGTCATTTTTTTGAGGGTCCAAAATCTCTCGAATGTACGGGAGGGGTCCCTGAAGTAGTGGACTCCTGCTGAGAACAGTGATATGGGCCCCAGCGCAACAACTCTAGAAATCCTTAAGAGATACATTCATTCGGAATTTTGTGGGTCCAGTGTGATAGAAAATAATGAGGACTTGTTGATTGGTGTTCAATTTCCAATCAAACTTCTACCTTGTCTTCGGTATTGGCTACGTTATACTGATAAATAATGTATTGCATAAAGTGCAAATCATAACATTCAAGGCCACGTTTTTCTTCTAAATTTTCTGTTTTTTAGTATCTACTATCAAACGAGATGAAAAATATTATGAAAGCAATCAATCATATTTTTAAATCATGATCATAATCGTCATCAATAACAAAAACAACCACTTATAACATCAACACTATCAACAAACAGTTAATGGTTTTTATATCCAGATTGTCCCCTTTCCCTTAACTCTTAAGAGTTAATAAACCAGGTATGAAAAAATAATTTAAGTTTAAAATATTATCTTCGAAATCAAATTGTATATTTGAGAGAAAAATTGTGGCAGTATGAATGATAACGATAGGACACTAATACACTATCTCCATAAATTAGATAATTTGTGGCATTAATTACTTGTCGAATATATTGTTTCATTTACAACTTTGCATGAAATTTATTATTTTGCATAACTCGTTCAGTTTCATTGCCATGGTAAAATTATTCAAACTACGAGAATGAATTAATGAATAACTTGAATATATTTTAAATTTACCCTTTGCTTTTTGATCAATCATACTTATTTACGTAATAGCATACTTCCTCCATGGTTTATCATTATCTTTGTTAAGCACAAGGGTCATACCTGTCATAAATATCGCAAAATTGTCCAGACCCGCCTTATTAAAATACAATACCCTGCTGTAACAGTCGTGCTGCAGAGGTCGGCAGATCTCCTTCAGGTACCCCAATTCTCTTTCTTAAAATTTCCCTCTCCATTTCATCGATATCAAAGTTCACACCACTACATTCTACCTGTTTACCTAATAAGCTAAAATCCGACCACCGTAAGTACAGAATAGATTGTCAAATTCATAATATCTACATCTACTATCCCCTTGAACAAAGTGCTCTCCATAGTATATGTTCCTAATGTTTGATCCATTTGGACAAACGAGAAAAGAAACCCTATTACTTTGGGCTGCCTCCCACCCTAACTACTATATATTTCATTTGCTCCTAATCCTCTTCTCTATCTTCTCTATCATATTCTCCTCCTCCTCCTCATATTCTCCACCCTCACTTTTTCTTCCCTTCGTCTACCATTACCATCAATCCTCAAAACTTGTTTCCTCCGCCTCTTTTTTATCTAACCTCTTCTCTCTCTCTCCATCGCTACATTCCTGCTTATTTTTCTATACACCTTCTCCCATCTCCTCCCACTTTTGCTCCCCTGTGTCTATTTTCTATTACTATTATTTCATACTCATGTCTTATTATTCTTTCCACCCGCGCCTCTCTATTGCTTCAACCTTTCTTTTATCTCCTTCCATTGCTACTCCCCATTGCTAGATTTCTACTTCTTTTTCTATACACCCTCTCCCATCTCCTCCTACACTTGTTCCCCTGTGCCTATTTCTATTACTATCATTTCATTCTCGTGTCTTTTTCCCTCCACCCGTATTTTTCCCTCTTTCTTCTAGTATTCTCGTTCTGCTATCTCGCACACTTTCTTGTTTCCCTGCGTCTACTATTAGCATTTCATCCTCATCACTTGTTCCTTCCGCTTCTACCTTTTCTTTCTCTCCCCCACTTCTATTTTTTATCTTCTTCATCCTCTCCACTGCTCCTTCACTCTCTTGTTTCTGGGTGTCTATTATTATCGCTTCATCAATGTTATCATCCTCATGGCTTGTTTCCTTTCCTTCTCCCTCTTCTCTAACCTCTCCCTCTTTTATTCTTCAACTCCTTCTTCTTCACACTCTTGTTTCCCGGCGTCCTCTTATCAACATTATCATCCTCATGGATTGCTTCTTTCTCTCTTGTATCTAACCTTTTTCTCTCTATACCGTCATTTCCTTCTCTTCCTCTTAATCTCTTCCTCTTTCTCCTCCACCATATCGTTTCATCAACATTATCATCCTCATCACTTGTTTCCTTCCACCTTTCCCTGTCGAATCTTTCCTTTCATCTCCTCCTCCTCCTCCTCCTCGTTCTCCTCCATGACTCCTCCACCATCTCGTTTCATCAACGTTATCATTCTCATGACTTGTTCCTTTCCACCTCCCTCTTCTTAACTTTTTCTTTCTCCCCTTCTCCTCCATACCTCCTCCTCTCTCTCCCATCATTCATTATCATCCTCATGGCTTCTTTCTTTCCTTCTCTTTCTTCTTCTCCTCCTCCTCCATTTTCTTTCACCCTTAGCTCAGCAATTTCTCCTGTACCCTGTTGTGCTGTATAACCTAACCTACATATCCCGGGTTTCCCGTTACGTCTCGTCCTGTTCTGAGAAGTATTTATCCCCCAAAAAACACTACGTGTAAAAATAGTCGTCAAGTGTTGGAATGATTAAAAAGAACTGATATCAAAAACGTCAATTTTCTATGTGCTGAAGGAATTATTTTTCACGTAATAAGTCTCTTGATAATTCAACCAAAATAATACTAATAATAGCCTCACAACAACAATACACCTTTGAGCAAACTTCGATTTGGTAATTTGAGAATTTAACCAAAAAATAGCCACACAACAAAACAATGCTCTTGTAAGAACAATGGTTCTGTCATTATGCAACATTGTTCTTACAAGAGCATTGTTTTGTTGTGTGGCTATTTTTTGGTTAAATTCTCAAATTACCAAATCGAAGTTTGCTCAAAGGTGTATTGTTGTTGTGAGGCTATTATTAGTATTATTTTGGTTGAATTATCAAGAGACTTATTACGTGAAAAATAATTCCTTCAGCACATAGAAAATTGACGTTTTTGATATCAGTTCTTTTTAATCATTCCAACACTTGACGACTATTTTTACACGTAGTGTTTTTTGGGGGATATCACTACTTTTTGATTTAGATGAAATCCTCTGATAGATGAAATAAAAAGTAATCAACAGATAAAAGAAAAAAGACTTTTATTTTAAGGTTGTTGTGATACGCAGTAATATTATAAGACTATCATATAAAATGTTGGGTAATTTATATTGAACTAGTGCCGTTCTTGAGATACAGGGTCGGACGTCCTGCCTAATATCCATATATTTTGACGTATAACTTGTTAACCGTAAATTCCAGATAAATGAAGTCTGTTGATAAAAACTCCTTGTGGTAAAACCTTTCGAACAAGTTAAAACTTGATTTGTTTTTTCGATACTTTTTTTTTTGTTCGTCCGGCTGCCTGACGAAACCGACCAGAAACTAACATCAAGAGTGTATGTCGAGTTATAAATTGTTCGACAGGTCTTGCCATAAGGAGTTCTTATCGACAAATTTCATTTTTCTATAATTTACGGTTAACAAGTTATACGTCAAAATATATGGATACGCAGTACGTCCGACCCTGTATCTCAAGAACGGCACTAGTTCAATGTAAATTACCCAACATTTTATATGATAGTCTTATAATATTACTGCGTATCACAACAACCTTAAAATAAAACGGCAAGTCGTAACTCACTGAAATTTGTTGTAATGAAATTCTCTCAATGACACCTTTAGACAATATTCCACAAGACACACCATTCTATTTAAGATTTTGAAGTTGGTCCATTTCCAGCCTGACTGGGGCTGTGTAGATATACGGGTTTTAGCGTTTTTTGATATTTTGTGTCGTTTTCGAGAAACCCAGGCTTGAGCGAGACTTTATGTATGCCCTGTATTTGTAGGTAGTTATTTGTAAGTTTTGAATGAGATCTACGTAATTTACGATTGAAAATACAAAAGTATTGATCCAAATAAATGCTTTATTTAGACTGTCAGTGGCCAGCCTCCGTGGCGTAATGGTTGTAAGTACTGCCCGTAGTCCAGACATTTCGAGTTCCATTACCGGTTGTTGCAGACTTTTCTAATATTTTTTTCCCCTCTAAACACGTGAGTCTGGAATCACAGCCCTCCAGGCTGGGTGAGGTAAATGTAGGTAGCTGGAACGATTCCCAGCAAATGGAGGGTAAAACCCTCCCCTGACTAGTTCAAATCAGGACGTTAAAACCAAAATACAATCAACTGGTCACAATCGTTTTAAAATGAGGTTGGTGTGATAAATGGTGCTTCTTTTGTGGGACTTAAACCAGTTAATAATAATGAAGAAAAAAACATACCTATTTAATCTTAAAATCCATTAACAATAATTCTTTAATAATCAACTAGTGTTTTAACCATGTATTGAAAAATTAGTAATGAACTCGTTAAAAAACGGACAATTCTGTTTCGTGGTTTTGTTTACAATACAATTTTAATTATATTATGTACCTACGTACATGACCAATTCGATCTTGGTAAAATAAAGAGAGAAAATGAAAGTGCCGAGTATTACTCGTATTATGTGTTCAGAAATGTTGACCCATATATTTGCTTTACTTCGAGTTGCTAAACATGGTGTCATTTCAGCATAATCGGTAGATATAAACAGAAGAAGTGAGAAATTGTACTAGATATACATTTAATAATTATGAATTAATAGGCTAGCATATATCCATGGAATATACTCTGAAAATTTCAGCTCGATCGGACAAAAATGCAACTTATATCACGTTTCATACATAGGTAGATGGATAATTAGATTGTGACAAATAAATTAATGTTGATCGAGTTAAAACCATACTCACTTCGTTCGAAATTAAACGGTCATAGGAGGTTGACTCAAACTAGCAACTACTGTTTTTTTTTCTCACGAGAATACCGGACAAAGTACAGAGTAAAAAAAATTCTACCTAGCCGGGATTGGAACCCAGGTCACCTTGCAAACTTTGTAATTTACCTACACCAGTCGACGACCACCACAGAGACTGCTCAATACATAATATTTTATTATATTAAATTTATCATTTGATCTGCAAATCAATATTTTTGCTTCCTACTGGCCAATATTTTATACACTGCTCATAATAATAATATAGATCTAGTTTACCTCTTGATGTAGAAACCTTTTAATGAATTTATAAAACGTTATTATTCCCACTCTAATAAAGCAGTCTGTTGGCAGCTTGGATGAAGCAAAGACGATTGGGTCCCACCCATATTTTAAGTTCTATGTGCGGCGAAGATTTTTTTGTTACTCTCATTAATCTTAATTCAGTTTTTTCTTTTTGTGTCTCACACTGTCGTTGATTTTTCTAAAATTTTATTTACATCATATTATAATTTTCCGTAATTAGACCTTTAGAAAGAACCTTCAGTCATGCACGTGGGATAACTAGGCGTGACTCCAGGGTTAATTATAGATATTCCTTTAGAGGACTTTAAATACTTTTCTACTTGTTTCAACCATCTGAAATTAAGTGATCTCATTCCCTTTGACTAGACCTTTCTAAAAACACCAGAAATACATCTCTAGGATAACAATAGACGGCTCTGGGCTCCATAATAAGTATTCCTTTCAAAGGCTATAACTCAAGTTCGGTCCAGTGTAATACTTTAATTATATTTTTATATTTTTCCTATGGTAAGACCTTTCGAAAAATACCACAATCGCAGCTCCAAGATAACCAGGGGCGGCTCTGTGCAACTTTCCGGTTTTATTTTAGAAGGCTATATCTCCTATCCTATAAAAAATAAATACTTAAAACTATAAAAGGTATGCAGAGATGAAAATTCCCTATTCAAAAACGTAGCTCACGTCTTTCCACGATAAGCACACGTTGCTGTACCCTTGACAGAAAATTGGTCTGAAAAAAAAAAAAAAAAAAAAAAAAACCCGTATGAAAAATTTCATGAAATTCAAGATTTTCGGCGTGGCTAGAAAACGACTTTAACTGTACGTAGGAACCTCGCGCTTTCGTGAAACACAATCTATTTTCGCGTCTCATTACGAATTTGAAATAAAAATTGATAAAAGTTTGCGGGAAGTGTGCGAAAACAATAAAACAAAATACATATAAACTCTGTTTCGTGTTAATATAGGCCGGTAGGCTGGCGCTGCTTGACGAGCGCTCGCCTCCCGGCGAGCTTGATTTCTGACTTTCCACTTTACCGGTTTGACTTTCATCTCTTCTCCTCATCTCGTTTCAAACGACGAACGCTTTGTGTTGCGTTTGTGTTGTGCTTTTTCCCGGAATGGCGGACTTTCTATGACTTCTTTGATTTGTTTTATGGATCGAAATTACTGTCAAAAAAAAAAAAAAAAAAATGAAATCTGAACAAAAAAATTTTTTTTTACAAAAACGAACACAATACTTCCGATATTAGAAATTTCTCGGAAGTATCTCATATTAAAAACACATATTTTTTTTACCAGATAACTAACATTAATATATAAGTTAAGTTTTAGTTTATTGTACGAGTGCGCCAATAGCTCAGTGGTTAAGCACTCTCTTGCCATGCGGAAGGTCCCGCGTGATTTCTTCAAGGAAATTGCACATGACGATATATTTTTCCATTTCATTGCCCCAATCGAGTCATTAGACTCGACTTTTTCTGTTAACGTAGATATATCTATAATTCCAATATGCTAAACTTTCAATTGCTAAACGTTTTTTAAACATCGAGGTCATTTGACCGGCTTGTGTGTCGGAATCGAACCAATATTCTCCTCGCTGAACTTCTCAAATCATGGACCCCTCCCGTTCTCTCGATAGGAATCGATCGCCTCACTGCAATGCAAATGAGTACTAACGACAGCTCTCAGGCCGAGAGTAGGCACGCATTGTGACAAGTGGTGCCAAATTGAGCCACCACGCACCGCAGCCTGAACACATTCGCTTTCAGTATTGTTGCTGATTAGTCACACTCATTAGTCAACACACTGAGCCTCTAAAATCATTAGCTTGTTGAGACTTATGTTTTAATAATGATAATGTAACAACAACTGTAGAGCTAATTTGTACTTTTCAACCAGGACAATGCCAACCCCAAGTAGGTTTGGAAAAAGGCAAAGTGAAAGAAGAAGAAGAAGAACCAGGACTTGCATAGTCTTCTTGGGGCTGAATTTCACGTAAATAAGGAAATAGCCGTGTTGGAAATCGAACACTCAACCTCCCGATTTTTCCGATGGATCTTCTCTTTAATTGAACAATCGACCACCAATCCATGAAAAACGTTATAGAGCTAAATCAAAACATTACTCCTTCAATGTTGATCACACTCGTTATAACCACACAATTCTCAGGGTCATTTGATCAGTTAAGAAAAATTGAATATTTCGAACAAAATTTGCACTGTGCAAAAATAATGTCCCCCTCTTTACCTTTGCATCATGGTATAATAAATTTGAGGTGTTTCTCTTCTTGATTTATGTTAGCAGAAACACATGACCCTAAAGTGTGCGGATAGAGCAGTGTTTTATGTTCTCAAACATAGAACTTATGTATATGTACTAGTGATATTTAGGTACCTACATTGATATTGTGTTTCGTATTCTAGGTACAATCATATCATGTACATAACTACGAGTTCATATGTATAATATTATGTTTCGGCGAATCAAAACTCATTGCATTAATGCCAGCCAGAATCAGTGCTCCGGCCTTGGCACTAGACAGTTCATAGTTCAATACTACGCAGTAGAGTTTAACTAACCTGACAGATCATAAGTCTAAACTAGCAGTTCATATTTCAATACTACGCAGTGTAGACAAACCTAACAGTTCATAGTTCAATACTACCCAGTGGAGTTTAACTAACCTGACAGATCATAAGTCCAAACTAGCAGTTCATATTTCAATACTACGCAGTGTAGACAAACCTGACAGTTCATAGTTCAATACTATGCCTTGTAGACTAATTTGGCAGTTCATAGTTCAATACTACGCAGTGTAGACAAATTTGACAGTTCATAGTTCAATACTACGCAGTGTAGACTAACCTAACAGTTCATAGTTCAATACTACGCGTTGTAGACTAACCTGACAGTTCATTGTTCAATACTACGCAGTGCAGACTAACCTGACAGTTCATAGTTCAATACTACGCAGTGTAGACTATCCTGACAGTTCATTGTTCAATACTACGCAGTGTAGACTAACCTGACAGTTCATAGTTCAATACTACGCAGTGTAGACTAACCTGACAGTTCATAGTTCAATACTACGCAGTATAGAATAACCTGACAGTTCATAGTTCAATACTACGCAGTGCAGACTAACCTGACAGTTCATAGTTCAATACTACGCAGTGTAGACTATCCTGACAGTCTAAACTAGCAGTTCATATTTCAATACTACGCAGTGTAGACAAACCTAACAGTTCATAGTTCAATACTACCCAGTGGAGTTTAACTAACCTGACAGATCATAAGTCCAAACTAGCAGTTCATATTTCAATACTACGCAGTGTAGACAAACCTGACAGTTCATAGTTCAATACTACGCAGTGTAGACTAACCTGACAGTTCATACTTCAATACTACGCAGTGTATTAGACTAACTTGACAGTTCATTGTTCAATACTACGCAGTGTAGACTAACCTGATAGTTCATAGTTCAATTCCACGCAGTTTAAACTAACCTGACACTTCATAGTTCAATACTACGCAGTTTAGACAAACTTGACAGTTCATAGTTCAATTATATTCGTATATGGTCCTTTCTGAGATTGACAATGATTTTGAATACCTTGAATTAGCACAACTCTTTGTTGTGCTATAATATAGACAAGAACATAACTATATACGAGTACTTACCTTCCTGATAAGCATTATACTTATACCTTACCTATACAATGTACTGCTATACGTGTATGTATAGTATAGTGTACTTCACAATAATGACCCTTGTTCAGAGTCGAATGCACTTTGTTGTATGCATGCACACTATTGCTAGTGTGTCCTGTAATGCACTCAGTGCAACTGCATCATGATGGAGACCAACGTGGGCGTGTGATAACTGCACATGTGTTGCTAAATAATGCACTCCGCTTTCCGGACTGCACAACCAGGTGTTCAATAGTAATTATTTTTACTAGTATAGTAAAGTCTTAATTGAAATTTATTTCCATCAGTTACATGATTGCCTGAGGCAATCTCGGCTACCCATCCCATACGTTGTATCCAACCTTAAATAAAAATGTATGGAATCGGTAACGGATAAGATTGATCTTGGAGCCGGTCTGCTGATAAATCCGATACATATGTATCTACCCAGGCTGGGTGAGGGTAATATGGGTAGCAGCATTGTGAGTTTCTTGAGAATAAAGGTAAAATAATATTTACTCTATGAACCTCCGCTGTTAAATTGATATTAAACATAGGTACACTGGTAGTTTATTGGTTAACGCGCTAGTCTGGTAATCCAGGTAGCGTAGAGATCCTTCGTTCGAATCCCACCCAGTGCATAAATTTTTCCTCATTAATTTGAGTTTGTGAGTTTATCCTCCATTCGCTTTAAACCCTCAAACCAGATACTCAAATTAACCTCACCCAGCCTGAGTGGTGCCGGGAATAACCATCAGCATCACGAAGGTTCGAATTTGAATTGTGGTAGGGTACTCGCTTGTCTTGCGGAAGTTCCTAGGTTCCAACCCCAGTCCCTACAAAAAATGTATTCAAAATGTGGTTACAGTTGTTGGTGCTCATGTGTTGACCCAGCACTTAAAAGGGAAGTACTATGTCACTTCTCACCCATCAGTGGTGGTATGGGCAAGCTACAACAGAAATCACAAGCGTCTAGTTGTCTAGTAGTTATTCCTTCAAGAGGAATTCACAATGCAGACAAACAAAATAGATTTTGCTAGTAGAGCAAGTTTTAAGCTTCAGAATTTCTTTGTCTATTAGAGTTTTACATGCATTTTTTCAAAATTTACACAACCATTTCCTTTGGTCGTGAGTTACTTGTTAGGGAGTAGATTCTCAGTATTCTTCAGCGTCAGACCTAGTAAAGTAATACTTGCTTGAAGTGTAAAAAGCAAGTGTGGAAATTATAAGTTTTGTAAATTCCTAAACAGTAGATACATCTGGTACCTAATATTTCACTCATCCTGCATTCATCATTCATACTTCGAAGAAATAACGGAGAGGTGTTCCCAGTTTTCGGAACTATTTATTTCATAATTCTCAAACTTTTTGAACAGGTGTTCATCAAAAATTTCATTTAAATCTTCTAGATAGAGAAGGAAGGGAAGATATCCGTGTGTCCCAAGAAAACACCAATGTTTCCAGATACTCAAACTTTGTTGTGTGAAAGGAAAGGAATTTGCGAGTTATTGCCAACCCTAGAATTACCCGAGCCAAAATTCAGGTCCATATTTTGTAAACCAATCACATACACCGGATTTTTTACCAAATATTGAGTGTAGCCGTGTACTGGTAGTCAAGTGGTTAACGCGCTAGTCTGGTATAATCCAGGTAGTGTAGGGATCCGTTGGTTCGAATCCCACACGCTGAAAAAAATTAGCCAAATTCTGCATGTCAGCATGCAGAATTCTTCATAATATATGGATCTGCACATTCTGCCTGACTGTTTTTTTCATTTTTTTCATAAATGCGTTTTCATGAATTCATGCTATCTCTGACGTCATCAATATTGATCAATATTGATGACGTCATCAATCTTATGCATACAAGGATGCATAGACTATGCAAACTCTGCCTAAATGTCACACAGACTGTATGAAACTTCTGCATATTTTATGCATCCCATTCATACATAATTAGCGTGGTGCATTTTCGTTTATGCATATTTCTGCATATTTTATGCATCCCTATCATGCATAATTAGCGTGGTGCATTTTCGTTATGCATATTTCTGCATATTTTATGCATCCCTATCATGCATAATTAGCATGGTGCATTTTCGTTTATGCATATTTCTGCATATTTTATGCATCCCTATCATGCATAATTAGCATGGTGCATTTTCGTTTATGCATATTTCTGCATATTTTATGCATCCCCTTTATACATAATTGGCATGAACGGTTTTTAGGTTCATGCATATTTAGCATGAATGTGTTTTCCTATTCATGCTTATTTAGCATGAGTGTTTCTTCCTATTCATGCTTATTTAGCATGAGTGTTTCTTCCTATTCATGCTTATTAAGCATGAATATTTCTTACTATTCATGCTTATTAAGCATGAATACTTCTTACTATTCATGCTTATTAAGCATGAATATTTCTTACTATTCATGCATATTTCTGCATACCTCACGAAACCTCTGAACCTGTATTCTGTTGACTTTAAAAGAAGAAGAATAATAACAGATAATAATTTTGATTAAACAAAATGAAGAGAGTAAGATTTATTGAGCGAGCTTATAATATAGGTATATAAGTATGTAGAACAACAAATTTATGTAGAATAACAAATGATTACAAGTTACTTATGTAGAATAACAAATGATTACAAGTTACAAATGATTACAAGTTTAAGATGTAATTAAGTTATTTTAGTGCGAAGTGTTACATACATTGAGCCATTAGATAAAACGGATAATGTGTTGGGTTTTTTTGAGAAAACCTCATCAAGTGTCAGGTACACTTTTTCAATTGAATGTTTAACCTGATACGCTACATAATGAAAATCGAAGCCTAGATTTGTAAGCTGAGAACAAGATAAAAGAACGGCACTATTGGCTTTGTTGATGTAAATATCCTCTACCTGAACAAGCTGTGGCTCTATGTCAGAAAACAAGAGGTCAGCTATCAAAATACTTTTCTCATTGATTTTTTCACAATCGCTCACGACCCATTTAACAGAATAAATATCAGAGGGATAAATGTCGGGGAACACTTTTTTTAGGCTTTCAAATTTTCCCAAGTCTATTAATGTGGCTTTTCCACAATCTAGACCAGCAGGCTTACAGATGTTTAGGAAGAACCCGTGCATTGTTAACTGATGCCTCACGGCTACAGTTTTACAAATATTAATCCGACTACAAGCTGCTCGGGCTGCTATTTTTGACACTCTATGCTTTGCCTCAAATCGCATTGTCGAAACCCTTGCCAGTGGACCAAATTTTAAAAACATGGCGGGATAATGGAGAAGAAAATGAAATTTTGGTTTCAGAGTATCATTAGTTACTTCTCTGTATAGTTCTAAGAAGTACTCAACAGAGTCTTTTAGCTGTACAACATCAGCAGGAGTTACTTTCTCAGTCATAATTCGGTCCAATACTTCACGTAACTGACGGTACAGTTCCCAGACTTTATCCTCTTCAGATATGTATTCACCCACTAGTAAAGCGAAATATCTTACAAAAACCATCATTTCTGAGCCCGTACATTTCAATTTAATTTTTGATGTGTCATCATCATGAATTATATTGACGGGTTTGTTTATTTTATCAGGGCCGTAATCAAAGGAAAAGACAATACCCTTTAAAACGGACGTAGACACAGCTTTTACCGTTTTAACAATGTAATTTACAACAAAGGACATAACATATTTACAACAGCCCTCAAGATAGTCATGTAAAATATCAACTGCCACATTTTCAAATAAATTAAAATGTTTTAGGTCTAAGAAAACACACTTTTCTTTTAAACCTGTCAACGATGTGTCATCCTGCTCTAAATGCATATCGTAAGATTCCATGTTTCGCAATAATGATTTATCTTCTACAACCATAGTACCTAGTCGAGCTCTGTCCGCAGAGCAAATGCGACAACAATAATTTGCAACAAAACTTTCTACAAACCCCAAAATTCCATTCAAACCCAGATTGTCACCTGTTAAGCAAACCACATGGAATTTTACGATACCATCAAAGTGACTATTTTTTAACTTAACCCCTAAAATACTTAAGCTATTAAGAGTGTCAATGATTTTCTGAAAAACTGCCTTATTGCCAAACGCACGGCGATCATGTGCATGAAAAACTCCCAATATGAGAATATTAATCAACTTCGAACTCCACTTAGGAGGCAGGAAAGGTAAGCCTACATAAACTCCAGCTAACTTTTGCACACCTGCATGACTTGAGAGCGCATTGTTCGGCTCGTACTCGTCAAAGTACAGTGTTAGTGGTAAATGTAATTCATTATTCGAATTTTTGAAATTTTGGGATTTCCATGTCGAGCCATGGACAATATTTTTCAACAAGGTGGACGGGCATTCATTCAGGCTATTTAAATACTCAGAAATATCTTCAAAAATATAATCAATGGATAAGAAATTTTTCAACACTAAATCTATCGGTATGATTTGCATTGTACAAGGTACTTGACACATTTTTCCCTTGACAAGTTCTAGGCGTGAACCTATTGTAATTTCTTGAGAAGGTATGAAAGTACCACGTTTTTCAAAGGCTTGGAGTCTTTTATAGTCTGAATTGAAATTAGTTACTTCACTAGTACCTAATCTCAGAAAATCTTTGACACTCTCGGCAATTCTTAAATGTGAAATATTATGATGTACCAAAAAGTTAACTCCTTGTAAAATACTCCCATTATAAATCAGCATGAATTGTTCAAAGTCAGACATAAAATTCTGAATAGATGAGCGAGGTATACCAGGATTTGTGTACAAAGAAGACACAAAACGAAGTATACCCTCTTGAATTTTTTTTTTGTTTCACTCAGAATTAGTGTCAATTCTGCGTTTACAGCAAGGCTTATAGTGGTTCCAGGATCAAGACTAACAGAATCTAAATATCTAGCCTCTGGTACCATCGAACTTTCATCTAAGAAATGATGAACATGCTGACTTAATAAATGGCGACGTAACGAATTTGATGAGGAAAAATGCCTAAAGCAAAATTCTTGGCCACACGTATATTGTGCTATTACATTTCGTTTACGTGCAATACAAGATTGTTTAATGTGGTCTATCAGTTTAGGCACATTATCAAACTCTTTCTTACAATCATAACAAATGAACATTTTTTAAAAACAATAAAGGAACCTTAAATTTCAATTTCTATTCATCCCTGCAAATCTACTCCCTAGATATGTGCCTGAAGACCTAAATTTGTTAAAAGAGTTTTACATGGGGAATGAAGTCTATCATGTTCTGTTTTAATTTGATAGACTCCTCTCTGGAGAGCAAGCCAAATGTGATTGCTCTCTTCTGGGTAATGAGTGTGACACACAAAGAATATTTGAAAACACAAATGTACTGCATCCAATATGGTTTGTCTTTCAAACATAATGTCATCAACTATTACATATATGGATTCAGGATTTGTGAAGTTCCCCACATACAAAACATAAGGTAGTATGGGTCTCTTCTTCTGAAGTGCAAACTCTGTTTTTTTTAGCCTTTCACTAATTAAATTTGATGAGGAAAGTACCTGTAAGATGAATCCATTCCGTACTTCTGTTCGTGATGGCTTCCAAGATTCTTTCCTCACTGTCTTCTGGCTGGGAGTGTCGGTTATAAATGGAAGAAAAAGAAGACACTGTGCATTCATCGCGTCCACATTACTGTCGGGCGTGATTGCATCAAAAGTATTCCTAAGGATGGAACATGCTTCTTTGTCTCGCAGGGACGCCATTGTATTCACCGCTACATGGAGTATGGTTGGTCGCAATTCAAGCATTGCCTTGAAGAGGCTGTCTGCCTTGTCTGGATAGAGATGCTCAAAGTCTATTTCAAACAGTCTGGCTCCCAAGGAGGATTTCAAGACCGGGAATGTCTGAAAGTACTCCAGGATTGATGTGTACTTGGGTTTTCCCTCCGACAAGCAGGCCATCCGTACAGCAGACGTATCCTGCCATCTCTTTGTGATTGTTTCCAAATCTTCTTGCCCAGTCACTCCTTGCAACCACGTCAAATATCCACTGCAAGGTGATTCTGAAAGCAGAAATAGAAGAAAATTAGCAAGAGATAAAAAAGAGAAAGTGATGGAAAAATTGAGACTTTCCTTCTTCCTTCATTAAAAACGTAACGAAAAAGTTATAGATATCAAAAAAGTATCGAAATAGACCCCCATTATTTTTCAATTCTGAACTATTTTATATTCAAGTTAAGAAACGTCGCGCATAGATGGTAATTGGATGGGTTACCATCCAGGTATCACCCATGTGATGCTGGCTAGTCCCGGCCCCACTCAGGCTGGGTGAGGTTAACGTGAGTAGCTAGAATTGGTAAACCTAGCGCATGGAGGGTAAAACCCCCGTTGTGATATGACCTTAGCAGTTGAAAGCGACGTTGAATCCTACCAAAAAAAAAAAAGTATGTTCTATTCTATGACTTACCAACTTCAGAGAAGACATCCTTGGTGACTCCATGGGCAGCAGAATCTTCATCAGATGTCATTTGGACCGAGCTCCTTCTCCTTCTTTTATTTACTACTTCATTCCCTTGATTTTTTAATGTTTTTTGTCTCAACCGTCTGCTCGCTTCGTAAAGAAGTCCACTGGCGACAATTTTTGGGGACACGTCGGTTGGAGGTTTATAGGGAGAATACCAAGAAGCTTTGGCTTCTTCTAGGAATAAAGAGCAAATTTGGGTGGCCAACAATGTATATTCAACACTAGATAAATGTCTTTCGGGACATGGAGACAAAATTCTCTCTATTACTGTACGGGCAACATTACGTCTTTCGTGGCTGGATTCCAATTTGCTTTTAATAAGATAAGCTTTCATAGAAGGGCTATGTTCTAAAGTTGCTCTTACAAAATTTGAATCAATTACCAAGTACTCCTGGCTTGGAGTACTTGTGTTTTGCATTACTGGAGGACTTTGCACAAGTGACCCACTGAGAGAGTCATTGAAAGAGGGGGAATCTAAGAACACATTACTGGTATTTGAATTAGTGGAACATGTCCAATTAGTAAATTGCGAGGATTGGGACTCGGTCCATGACGAAGATGGCGTAGATGTGAGGACGTTTGCATTCCAGTTGTCCGTGTCAGCAGATAACTGCACATTGGAGAAAAACGTTGCTGCTGGTGTAGCGTCAGAAGATAACGTTGCTGCTGTCTGATAGTGTACGTTATCTGTGACCGCCGTGTTCTGCGTGTTCTCCGTATCCTGGGAAAAAGACGAATTGAATCAAAAACTGGCGGCCATCATCAACTTGCTTAAGCAATAAAACCCACACGCACACATGAGTACACACACATGTAGAAAGGACTCGTGAGTAATGAAGGTACAGTAGAACCTCGACATACCGTAATTCAAGGGATATGGCCTATTTTTCAAGTATAGTAAAAGCATTATCAGTCATGTCAGGAGTCAGCGCATGTGAAAACTCGACTTCCTAAACTTAAAATATTACGTTGTATAGAGGTCCAGAAAATTACGTTGTTTAGAGGTAAGTTCACCTTTTGTTTTCTTTTACATTGTATAGAGTTTTCCTATTCTGTGAGGAAGGGAAAGTAAGATTTCAACGTTATATCAAGGTTTACGCTGTATCGAGGTACGTTATATCAAGGTTCTAACCCCCTCCCCACCCACACACACTCGGTATCAAGGGAAATCTCATTTTAAAACCATCTGTATTGAAAGTCGATCTTACCTGCACCCATTGATCTCGTTTTTGCATTAATGTCATGACGTCACCCATGCAGTCTATCAACCTGTAACACTGATCTTCTTTCAGCACTCGAAGGAGTTGCGGAGTTATTTTGTGTCCTGAAACATAGAAAGATGAAACTAATTAATAAAAGATAGAAACACTACTAACTTTTGAGGCTAATAAGTCTCTTAATGTTCTTCATGACTGAAACAAATGGCAATCTTCAAGATTTCAAATTGGCAATAGTGCAATTTCTCAATCCCTAAGACTGCTAGCCTTTTGTACCATTGAATAACAACTTTTTTTAACCATTATTTTTAGTTTGTCAAATTTAATATTTTATTATTGATAATAAAAGAAAATGGCGATTAGTTTTATTTGTTCTCACAGTATGCTTTGGTTGGTTTTAGGTTAAACATCACCAGTAATAAATTGAAGTATGAATTTTCTACTTACTTTCAAACAATTCTACGTATTCTGCTAGGTCCCATTGTCGAAGAAGATCGCCAGTTGTTACTAATGACTCCATGGTCTCAGAAGGTTATGCAGAGATGAATAGTTGTTTACAAAAGTAGGTACGTACAGGGATAAATAGAAATTGAAATTTATGTCTATTTAAATTAAATTCAACATGTTTCTAAAGTTAAACTATACTAGTAATTTCAAGTTATGTTAAAACTTATATGAATGTTCACTCTTATTCATTAGTAAAAACTTCACCCTTCACTATGTTAAAATTATTATACTAGGTATTATTATTTACAAGGTTTTACATTTTTTTAAAACCTACATTACCGACCGGAACTTTGAAACTAACTTATACAGGAACTTTGAAATTGTTAATGTAACCAAGTGTTGAAACTGTTATTATTTATTCACCGGTAGGTATTATTAAAAAAAGAATTAATTTGATTTTATTTACCACTTAGATCAAAATCACTTTGAACGAGAAAACACACTCAAGAGAAAGGTATATTATTTATTATTATGCAAATTTATTATTACGGACGAGCAGGGAGGTTGATTGGTATCTTAGGGAGTACTGTTGGAGTTGGAAATGAATTTATATATTACCACAAGAACTATTTATACCTACCCACTTTAATAAAAAAAAAAGGTTATTTACAATTACCGGCCGGCCGCGATTTTGTAGAAACCGGCTTTGATTAGGTGCAAACTCTATCCCCCCCATCTCTCGCACGAGAACTAGGTACCTATTTTCAAGTATCTGTATGACGATGACTTGAAAATAAACAGGTGATAACAGGTAGTTCGTTGTTCGTTCTTCATTTTTTTCACTTTTTAACACAACTTTTGAAAATTTATCAATAATTAATTGTTTTAAAGAGCTAAAAAAAT
>CM044957.1:35995024-36043125 GCA_024516035.1 Bactericera cockerelli
CCTTCACCCTCTATTCCTCTCTTCCTCTATCTCCTTCACCCTCTATTCCTCTCTTCCTCTATCTCCTTCACCCTCTATTCCTCTCTTCCTCTATCTCCTTCACCCTCTATTCCTCTCTCCCTCTATCTCCTTCACCCTCTATTCCTCTCTCCCTCTATCTCCTTCACCCTCTATTCCTCTCTTTTCCTATCTCAGGGGTTCCCAAACTGTTCCTCTCTTCCTTCTATCTCAGGGGTTCCCAAACTGTTGCTCTCTTCCTCTAACTCAGGGGTGGTCCATGGGAAATTACGAAATTCAAATGTGGTCCGTGGCTTGAGGAAGTTTGGGAACCCCTGCTCTATCTCCTCCACCCTCTATTCCTCTCTCCCGTTCATTATTTTTCTGTTAGCCATAATTTTATCTACTTCCTCTGTCCTCTTCGATTCTTTCTACCCCTTCAAGCTTTATTTCTCTTATTCCATAATCTTTTATTATTTATCTTTATTATCAATATTATCATTATTACAGTCCCAGTGACTCAATCGTCTAGGTCTAGGCGTCAGTCTAGTAAATCCAGAAGTCGCGGGTTCAAAATCCAGCCGGGACGACAGATTATCCTCCCATTTTCGGAGGATATAATTTTGCGGGGGATAATCTTGGCCTTACTGCTGGAAAAATTGGGACTTCTTAGTCCCAGACGGGCACTATAAGCTGTATAAAATAAGGCGAAATTTATTATTCTTTTTTTTTTTACTCTGTCTTATCCCGCTTGAGCAGGGTCGACGCGGTTCACGTTCACAACCTCAAATGAACTTCTTATGTCCTAATATCTAACCGTGTGTTTTAAGCGGACCCAGCCTTCTCCTAGATTATTCCACATGCCAGGATAACCACCTCACACGCGCCCCAGGTGAAAGTTGGCCAATGTGTCCAGGCCATAGCTGTCTATATTTATGTACGTATATGTATATGTATTTGCCTCAGTATATGTATTTATAGTATATGTAGTATAATATGTATTTATAGTATATGTATTTGCCTGTCTTGATGAAAGGTTAAGCAGACAAATCACATCCCAGATGTAATCTGATGCTTACGAGCAGCACGTATAGGGAGCAATTAAGGTTTATTGACACGGAATGTTGAGTCGTTGTCTTCATGAATTATGCACTCATGAACCTCTGTAGTCGAGTGGTTAGCGCTGCGGACATTGAGCCTGGCGGTCGGGGTTCGAGTCTTAGTCATCGTTTTTTTTTTTTTTTAGCAATGCTTATTTATTTTGGAAAAACCATTGTGATTATGAATCAAGGTTTAACCCGCCCTTTAAATGATGTTAAAGACAAGTTAAGCCTTGAAAAGACGCAAATAAACCCCATGTGTATTAAATCCAGGTACTCAATGAAGGAGAAAATAAGTTTCATTCCCTCAAGTCTCGTATATGTTTCACTTCCACTTTTCCAATCCTGATACACTATTAATATCACGTTGCGAGACTATCCAACTTGTCAGGAAAACGCGAGTGAAAAATAGAATATGTGAAAAAGACTCAAATCTACCCTTTCTGACGCATTTGCAAACATATCTGCCCCCCCCCCCCCCCTGCCTGTGTCTCCGTCAAATTGGAAAAATGATTGGATAGAACTCGAGGCGAGGGACTTGAGACGTGTACAGAACGTCATTGGAAGACGTTTACAGAACGTCATTGGAAGACGTGTACACAACGTCATTGTGAGACGTGTACAGAACGTCATTGTGAGACGTGTACAGAAAATCATTGTGAGACGTGTACAGAACGTCATTGGAAGACGTGTACAGAACGTCATTGGAAGACGTGATTGTGAGACGTGTACAGAATGTCATTGTGATACGTGTACAGAACGTCATTGGGAGACGTGTACAGAACGTCATTAGAGACGTGTACAGAACGTCATTAGAGACGTGTACAGATCGTCATTGTAAAACATGTACAGAACGTCATTCTGAGACGTTTCTTGTAGACATTAGGTGTCATTTCTACAATGCGTAACACTCTTAAACCAACCTGTGACTCCATCTCGTAACCTGATGGTCGGTGGTTCAAATCCCAAGCAACTAGTGTGTGCAGGTGCACTCTCGTAATGAAAATAACAATATGATATCATTGAGATTGAGTAGGTATGTTCAAAGTTCATATAAAGCTTTTTCATTTGCATGGAATCTATATTAACAATATGACTAATATGATTTCGTCAATTTTTTTTTGTTGATGAATATAGTAGTTACAGTCAGCCATTGTCTCGAAGGAACTTTGGAAGAAAAATGTATTTTTGATGATCAATGATCTTACAAATTGGTACATAGTATTCACTTGATTTATACATAGGTTTTAACCCCATATTATTTTTCTTTTGATTTCAGATACTCCTTGTGCATTCACGCGATGAAACCCTGCAGTTCACTGCACTCGCTCCTTGTAAGTATATCTGCCAGATATTGTAATATAACCTCATTTAGCAGACGACCTGTCTGTCGACAAGGTTAAAGCGCTTGTAAGAAGAAAAAAAAAACACTGCCATATTATGGACACAATACTTCCTCGTGATTGATTCGCATTGTATAAGTGACAGCCACAAAACCAAAGTTGGTCAGGTTATGAAACGTCCAGAAATATGAAAAAAAACTGTTATTGTAGCAAAAAAATATTATTATTTTTACAAAAACGAACACAATACTTCCGATTACTAATATTAGAAATTTCCCGGAAGTAATTATAAATGTCATCTGGAAATAAAGGCCTTCATTTTCATACTAACTTGGGTTTCAAAATTGTAAACGTCAATGTTCGATTTTCTTTTTGATATAATAAAAAAATCTTAGATAAGGAATGTATATAGTATTAGTGCCGGTCCAAAGTGGGGCAGGTATAGGTCCCGCCCATACCTGCCCCTGCACATGTTGATTTTCTGACCAATTTTCATGATAGAGCTGGCCCTGAATATAGGTATAGGTAGGGATCCACACCACAAATGACTTTATTGCTAAAAATGTATAAAGTAAATAATCAAATCTAATTTATATATTTAAGTGTTGAAGCAGCAATTACTATCTTCCTCCACAACAATGAAACGTTGTTTAAAACCAGTTTGCTTCACCATCTTAGCCGTTGAACTGACGCCCTTTATACCAAAGACCGCAGGATCCATAACTCTTCAGATTCATAATTCTTTGGCTTGTTGAAAAACGACATGAAATCCCCTAGCGGTCTCTAGTGACCCGCACGGAATGTGGTCTGAAACCCATTTCTGATAAAGTAGAACTGTATAAAAGGTATAAGGTAAAGACCGCGCGCGAAATATTCTCCTTATGACCTTGTGGAACTCGTTATGATTGTTTATTGTCTCTCTTGTGTCCTAAGCTTTTACTGTGAAGAGGTGTTTGGAGGAGGGGTGGAGAGGAGGGGAGAGAGAGAGAGAGAGAGAGAGAGAGAGAGAGAGAGAGAGAGAGAGAGAGAGAGAGAGAGAGAGAGAAGAGAGAAAAAGAGAGAGGAGAGAGAGAGAAAAAAGAGTGAGAAGAGAAAAAAGGAGAGAGAGAGAGAAGAGAGGAGATGAAAAGAGGAGAGAGAGGAGAGGAGTGCAAGAGAGGAGAGTGGAGAAAGAGAGAGAGAGTGAGAGGTGAGAGAGAGGAGAGAGGGGGTTTTTTGAAAGGTTAGGGTAGGATGGAAAAAGAGCTAGAGGTTGGGAAGGAAGAGAAGTTAGCGTCCCTTTATCCCTCCTCCCATTGTGTATAAATTACGTTCACTCTCCACCGCTTCCAAGCTATACTATCATTAGCGCTAGGAACTGTACAAGTGCTCTCTTTATCTATGCTTGAACTTTCGCTCATATTACCGGTATTTCATTTCAGGCTACGAAGAACAGGAGTGCCTTCATGGAACAACTACGAACCACATAACTAGCGGGTAAGTCATTAACTCTTAGTAGTCATCGTGGTTAGCATACTAGACTTCCACGCAAGTGACCGGGGGCCGAATACCGGCTGGATAGATAATTTTCCACTTTCCACGTTGGATGTGAGGGGTTAGGGGTCACTCGTATACCACGTAAAATGAGTAGTTCTTTACACTTTTTTTTGGGGAAGGCAGAAAAAAAAGGTCACCCAGGTCCATCCTGAAAAGGGGTGTGAGATTTCCACCCACTTTTAAAACCCACCCTCTCAAAGAGCTAAACGCACTTAGAACCGAAAAATATCATTACTTCAAGTTTAGTATTCATTTAAATTAATAACGTAATTTTATATAAAGGTTGTAGACAAGTAAAACAGGCTCCTGGTAATGCTTTGCTACAAAAAAAAAAAAAAAAAAAAAAAAATGTGAAAAGGTTCTTGGTTTAGCACACATATTGCATTGATATTTACATATTATTTTATTGAAATTATGAAATTATTGAAAAAAACATAATCATGGGCGGTGCTAACTGTTAATGTCCGAGACAAACTTACTGTCATTGCGTTATGTGAGTTATCTGTTTCGTGGTCAATTCATATATTTAAATTTTGATGGATAGGTGATGACTCTTCACTACATTGATGTATTTCTTGTAAGTTCTCTTTATTGTAAATTTGGATGAAAATAGTTGACGACGCACGCGACGATTCAAACATTGCACGTAAATGTCTTTTTTTCTAAATTATGTTATTCTTTCATGTACTCATTAGTCAATGCGGTTCATTTTATCTAATATGTATGTTTCTGTTTTTCTCTTTCCAGATAATATCCTCATCATTGGTAATCTTGTTCACATAGACAGAGGATAGATATGACAACCTGACACGCAACAGAAAATCGAACGGACATGAATAGCAACCAGTACAGTAACAACTATGGTTACAATAATCAACCGGCGGGCAAACACAACCTGCCTCCCATCGCGGCAATATCATCCGCCGTGAACTATCGCGCCACCGCCGCGCGGTCGCACAGACCCAGTGATAACACCACGCTCACTGGATACCCTGGACCAACGCAGCAGGCAGCTTACAACCAGAGCAGTAGCTTTGCAGAATCTTCAAGTCCTGCCTATCAGTATAACAATGCTGGTTATACATCTAATCCAGCCACGTCCTACCCGAACAACAAACAAACAACTTCAATACGTCTTACCAAAGGCCAGTAGACCCTCCTAGCAATAGTCAACCCAGTTATCTAGTACCTCAACCTATCAAAGCAAATGCCGCCACTTATAGTGATAGCAGATTTGCTATGTTTCCTGAGCCCAATAGCCAAAAGCACTTGGATAACTATATCAAGCCAAGTAGTCATAACTATAATTATTCACTTCCAAACTTCAAAGACTTGACGTCTAGCTACTCACAACAACAGTACACATCTCAGAGTCAGGCTAGCAAACAGTCGAATCCCATGTTAAAGTCTAATGAGACTGTAAAGTTTCCTTCTGCCTACAGTGGTGCTAGTCAAATGCAAGTTTCCGATTGGTTAAACAAATCTGAATACCATCAGAACCAAATACACTCTGGTAAACACAAAACAAATGAAACAACAGACCGTTATTCTAAGAAAACACCGTCCATGTCGGCTTCTGCTGCACCTAGTTTCCAGCCTATGGAAGCTAAATCTCCTTATCAGAGTTCCTCAGGACAAAACTATAGTTACGTCCAAGGCCAGAATGATGCCAAGACGTTATCAACAGACTATAGAGCTAGCAACAGTAATAGCGGCGGTGGTCCTTATCAAATGTTTAGTAGTGACAGCTCGCTGCAACGAGACCCTGATGGGTTCAAAGTTCCTCAGCAGATGCAGAACATGCCTGATTTCAGTGCCAAAACGGGCAACACTTTTCTAAACTCTGCACAAGTAAATCCCTCAAGCTCCTCTGGTTCATATCTTCCCGAGGCAAATAAAAACATCCAGAAAGAATCCCGTAAAAGTTTTGCAGAACAAAGTGAAAATTACAAAGGATCCAAACCACCTACTCGATATTCCTATCCTGAACATAAAAGGACGGACAGTTTACCCAATATCTCTCAGTATGAGTATAAAATGAATGATAGAATTCAACCTATTGTAAGCCAAAGCTCAAATCCGTCCATGAAGCAGTCTTACTCTCTGAACAACCTAAACACGACAGCTATGCTAGATAACCGATATCCAGGTGAACAAGTAAGCTCTAATCCATCTCTAGATAATCGAATGAGTTCTTATGGCTCTTCTGATAGTTTACATTCCTCTTACATTTCCAAAGATTTGAACATTGTTGATCCGAGATATTCTCATCCTGGCGCCACAAATCAAAATCCTAACAGCAAAACAATGGACAACAGAAACCATCAGTCCTTCCAAAATATGGGCTATAATAATTACCAAAAATCTAGTAATTTTATAGATCAAGCTGGAAAAGCATCAGCTTCACTTGACCATCGATTACCCAACGTTTCTAACAACCCGGATCTAAAACATAAAGATTCTGCAATGTATGCATCAGGTTACCCTTCCCCTGGTAGCAAACCAGTAAACTCAGATGTACAAATGAAAAACTCTTATCCTTTGTCCTCATTTATTAGTGATAAATTCAATTCCATGTCAGCCAGCAATAATTTTCAGGTTCGTGATGACTCGAAATTATTACAGCAGCAACGACAACAACAACAGCAACAGCAGCAACAACAACAACAGCAGCAGCAGCAGCATCAACAACATCAGCAGCAAAGCATTGTGAGTCAGAATTCCTATAATTTTAATGCTCAGGAATATCCTCGCCCTCTGCATCAACCAAATGATGTGGATATGAATAGATCATACTACCCTCAACAGCAAAGTGATATGACATCAGGTAGACTTCCCTCAATCAGATCTTCGATGTCACCAAATCAGACAAGATTACAGTCACCTCAAAATGTCACATCTTACTCTAAAGAGATTTTAAACCAGGTACCTCAGAATAACTGTGAATCTCCTAGAACTTCAGTGCTCACTTCTCCACTTAACAACTTGAGTAATCCCTCGAGTCAATATAAAATTCCACCTTCGCCCAAAGGTCAAGCAACCCCTCAGTCAAGCATCTCTCCCAAAGGCTCAATATCCAACTCTCCACATAGTATGGTGCCTCTTTCTCCGTACAGTTCAAATCCTTCTCCTCCCGTTCATTCATTATATGGTTCGCAGCATTATTTAGCCCCTTCGCCTCAGAATTCACTTCCCAAATCTCCTGCAAATCCCTCGAATTCACCACATACATCTATCCCCCCTTCACCTTACCATAGCTCACCCTCTCCCTCACTGCAAGTACCTCCTTCCCCTTCATCTCATCAAACTTCTAGACCACCTTCTGCACACCAAATACTCCCATCTCCCTCTCCTCACCATACTTCTCTACCTCATTCTCCCTCCCCTCATCAAAGCTCTAGACCCCCTCCGCTCATCAGATTCCTCCGTCTCCCCAGTCTCATCAGAATTCGAGGCCGCCCTCTGCTCATCAGCTGCCCGTCTCTCTCAACCAAACCTTTACACCTCCCTCCCCCCGCCAGAACTCTAGACCTCCTTCTTCTCATCTAGTACCTTCCTCCCCTCATCAAATTTCAATGCCAGCTCTTTCTCATCAAATACCATCTTCTTCCTCTGTACCGCCATCCCCTTCCTCTCAGACATCATCTGTAGCAATATCTCCCAACAAACTATACCTTCATCTCAACAGGAGAAAAGTTCTAACCCCAACTCAGCCCCATCGGCAGAAGAACCACTAGATTCATCTACACCCACCAAAGCTCAATCTCTTCACTGTCCAGCAACATCTACTTCTGACTCTCTATCTACTGACCCTGTTTCACTTGAAAGTGTTGAGATGAGGAGCACTGAACTTAAGACTGAAAATCAGCAGCCCTCTACTAGTGAGCTCTGTCCTTCTGTGCAATTGTCTGTACCTGAGAATTCAGTCATATCTAAAAACTCATCTTGTTCGAATTCTATGTTTCCAAATACAATTAAAAATGTAATTTCAAGTGATCTAGACAAATGTAATGAGACACCCAGTATTGAATTTCCAACACAATTAAGTTTAAAGCGACCTGATTCGACATCACCTAAACCGATTTCAACACTCAATGAAATATCAGACATAAGCACAACTGAAGATGTGGTGGTTCATAAAGAGCCAGAAAGATTGAAAACTCCCGAACTCGATCATATTGAACCAGAGAATTTGGAAACACCAGTATTTGAAAAAATAAAGAGTCCTACTAGATCTGTAAGCCCTGAGATAAAGGAACCCATGTTATGCTCATTGGAAAACAAAGAGCATGAAACAATTTCTAATGACAAACATGAAGGTGACATAAGTAACAATAATGATGAAAAATATAAAAGACAAAAATCGGGAGAAGATCAGTCTTCATCTATTCATTGTGATCCAAATGATTCAAAAAACGTAGATACCCACATTGATATGAAAAGAATTGTTTCTAGTGCCCTTGACAACTGCTCAAAAGAAAGAACATGTGATTTAAAACAAAATATTGAGGAGGAAAATAGAGATGACTCTTTGGTGCCCGCCGATACAAGTAAAATTGAAAAGACTGAAAATATTACAGAGTCAAAATTGGACGATGAAAGCAATGTCAATAGTAATTATTCTAGTGACACCTCTAACAATAAGTCCTCTACTGAAATTAACACAACATTGACCGTAGAACCAATGATTGAATCAAAATTTTCAGAAAAGCTAACACAAGAAGGTGATACATCTCTAAAAGAAGAAAATATTGTGAAAAACAGCGAAAAAAATAATTATATTCCAACTGTTTTAGAAGAATCAAACTTATCTGAACAAAAAAGTCAGAGCAACCATATAGTTAATGACACTTTTACGCAAGACAAAGAAAATCACAATGAAAATGTACAAAGCGTTATTAATATAGACCCTTCAGAACAAGTAACACCACAGTCTAAAGCTCATTGTGATGCTACAAAAGTAAATGATATCATTCAACCGGTAATGGGATGTCCAGAAATAAAATCTGACTCAGAAAATTGTCAGATTGTTTCAAGACAAACTCTTGATAATTCATTTAAAGATGATGAAAAAGTAAGAATGTTAGCAGAAAAAAAGGAGCTGAACTTGAAAACAGGTACAGATGATGAAATCATCAATGAATCCAATGGTGTTTGTGATAACACTTCTCGTGCAAATAATCCTGTTGAAGAAAGTTCAAAATTTTATAAAGCAAACATTATACAGTCCCACATTAACCGGTTGAAAGATCAAAGGTATAAATCTGTAATTGAAAATATCTCGAATCAATCTATGCGACCAGTAGATGAATCATGTTCTCGCGAAGTGATTGCTACAAAGAAAACAATTGAAGAGCCTCCTCCTGAAACACGTTTGAAGAGATCTCCAGATGTAGTATTCAGTGAAGAAAAAGAAATTTCAAGTTCCAAAACTAAGATAAATCATTACATGAACATTCATCATAGTGAAACAACTAAAATTTTGGAACATGTTGCCGCCACACTAGAAAACCATAAACGTCAGTTAAACTATGTATCAGATTCTAGTGATCAAAATGAAATTGAGCACAGAAAGGAAGTATACGTGGAAAATAGCATACCAATAGATACAAGTAGAGAGGTAATTGATAAAGTAAGTAAGACTGATAATGGAGGAGCTGTGAGTTACAAAATCTCACATGAAAATATTGCAACATCGTCGCGAAAAGAGGAACCTCAAAATCTCTGCGTAGAAAGAAATTTTTCAAAAGATACTTCATTGCCTGAGTCAAATATAAGAACAAATAAAGATAAACTTTTACACATAGATGTAGCTCCTACCAAAAATCGTAGTCCTCACTATTTCTCTCCTAAAGATAGAATTATTCTCAACTATGAACATCAAATGAGTATTCAAGCCAAAGGTAATGAATTAAAACAGACGCAACCTGTGGCTCATGAATATCCTCAAAACTTGGGTGAGAGAAACAAAGAGTTGAATGTGCACAAAGTGGAAAGTAGCAAAAGTATTCTTCCAGAGCACAGTAAACATAAACCAGCCCAGCACTTGCCACAACACGTGCAAAATGAAAAAGCAGACCCAGCAAAGCCTCTTTCGAACTATGAAATGTACATGAAACAACTTCTCTCTACAAGCTTGGAACATAAATCTTTAAAAAATAGTGATCATAATGATAAAATCAAATCGACAACTGTAATACCCGGAATAGATCAAGGACCACCGCCTGCTCATTCCATGAGGGATACCAGTTATAACCATGCCAAACAGAAAAGTCTTAGCTTACCTCAAGCTAGCTTGAACTTTCAAAGTAAAGATTTAGGATTATCTCAAGTCCAAGCTGCAGAGAAGTATAAGGATATTCAATTCAAACAGTACTACGAACAGCAGCAGAAGTACAATGACTATGAGAGATTTATTATGAAACAGTCTGCAGAGAGCAGTAATCATGTGGGCATTAAGGGTAGAGGTTCCGATCTTGGCAATTCATCCAACATGCCTCCAAAAAAGGAATCAAAACCTGTGAAAAAACAATCTAGAGTCAGCGACAAAAACTATGACTCTACAAGCTCTCGTATGAGCTTGCAAGATCAACAGAAGGAATACCTGAAGTTGTTACAAAAGCAGCAATATCTCCAGTACAATCCCAAGTCTACACCAGAGAAGCAACATCACGTTGATCAGTACAAATACCAGAACTACGTTCAACATTTAGCCCAAGAAGAAGCCATCCGTGAAAAGAAACGCCAACAAGCCAGTGATCAACGCCTAGCTTTTCAAACCTATCAGGAACAGCAGAAGTACGAGCTTGAGCAGCTGCAGCTGAAACAACAAGCCCAGCTTCAGAACCAACACAGAACTCAGCAAGACCTGCAGTATAGTCCTAGACAAGCACCCCTGCCGTCAAAAGCTCTTTCAATTCAAGGTCTGCCAACTAGTTCGTCACGAAGCAAAGAGTTGTCCCAACAGAAACCCTACGCGATGCCCAACTCTCACAAGAAAGAGACCAGGCCAGATGCTCTGCATCAGTACCCTCTGCAGTATGACTTGACACAACACATCAAGTCGCAGGACTATCAGCATCACCAGGCATTGTATAATCAGAGAGTGTTAGACCAACAGAACAAATCCAGCCGTCAATCCAATGAGATACTTGCACAGCAGTACCACCAGAGTCAACAACAACTTGCAGAAAACATGCGAAGATATCAGCAGAGTCAGCAGAAGAACGACCAGTCAAGAGCTCACTTTGGTCAGGAAGCAACCAGAGTTACAAGTGAGAAGCAGAAGTCTCAGCCTGTGAAGAAGAGACAGTACAACCCAGCGGCCCAAACCCCTCCTTCTGCTGTACCTCCTCAGGTAAGTACTACTCATTAGAAAGTAGATACACAAAGTATTTTAATATAATGTGCTGTGAAATAATACGTAGGGTTGGTTCTACATGTATAACATTAAAATCTATGTCATAAATTGATTGTATACTGTTGTAAAAAATCATAAGAAAGTACAAGAAATTTGTCCTGACCCCCACATTTGTTGTGTGGTTCTTAGTGTCCCCCGTTTGACCATAATTTATTACCAAATCGTAACTTTCTCCAAAATATTTAGTATAATCATATTTCCACATAAAAGCTGTTCATGTAAGAATTAGAAAGTTATCAACTACTTTTCACACAAAAATAAGGCGGTGGCTTATCTTATTATAAGTTTTTATATATTATTTCTAAAACTATTTTAAATTTATAAAAAAAAATAACTTGTGACTACCCTTGTTTCTTTCAGAACACTCAAGTGGCCTCCGTTTCATCTACCGCCCGCGGTACCATCGCGTCTCCTCTCGACTTGTCTGTCAAAACTGTGCGTCAGTCCGCAGACTCAACCGCCAAGGATGAAGAGGGACATCGCGTCGTCAGCTCCAGTGTCCCCAAGCTGGATATCTCCCCCAACTTCACCAATCAGCAGCTGATGAGCTCTATGTTCTCCGCGTACAGTGCGACGCATCCTGCACAGCCCGCGCCTCACAAGAAGCAGAAGAAAGCCATGGCGGTGTCACCTCGCACAGCCCAGCCAGCTCAGTCACCCTACGAAGCCGTGAGGAGAGAACCAGCCCAGCAACGGTACATGGGCTCTGCTCCAGGCAGTCATGCACAGATGCATTCTCCCGCTAGTACTGTGCAACGCATGCCATCTCCCAGTAGCACAAATACATTGGCAACTCTTCGCTATTCTTCCTCTACAACGAGTAACTTCCATGTTATGGAACCGTCCCATGCCACGGGTTACAATCCGTATTCAAACTATGCACCTCCGAATGCCGCTCCTCCAAAAGTCAACCAACAGCCAGCCAAAAGACCACCAACAGATATCAATGCTATCAGTCCCGTACCTTCCAAGTTTGCGAAAGTTGACAGTTGGAGACAAACAATCGATTTCCAAATCGATCAGAGGTTAGCGCAGGCGCAACAGCAGCTGCAACAGAGCCACGGAGCAGACAAGCCGTCTCCTCAGGCACCCCCAGGGCACAAAGCACCTCAACTACCGTACAGCGAATCTCAGCCTGGACACCCTCTGGCTCGTGCAGACCCGCACGCGCGCGGCCCCCCACCTCCTCATCCCCAGGACTTGCAGAAGTCTCTACACATTGTGACGTCACAGCCTAGCTCACTTCCACCCAACCATCCCTCGCCATCATTCCTTCAGAACCAGCAGCTCCTGCTACAGAAGCAGCAAGCATTCAACCAGCATGCCCTGCAGCAGCGTCAGCATTACATGCCCTACCCCCGCCCGGCGGCTCCCTCTGAGCCAGTCCAGACACCTGTCACGCAAAGTCACAAGGCACCTGTATCGAAGGAACCTTCCGATCTTGCTTATGCCTTCCCACCCCAGCCTTCCCCGGGCAGGCAGAATCTTCCACCCTTCAACGCCATCTCGTTTGACAAGGGCTCCTTCATGAGTCGCAGGACTGAGGCCGACCCCACCCCCGGGGAGCCCTCCCCACTGGGGCCCAAGCTCACCTCCTACGACCACATGTTCCACGGGATGCCCACAGTGGACAACATCAAGTCCGCGGAGCTGGACAATGTCCTGGCGGCGAGGATCAGAACCAAGGCAGAGCTCAAGCAGAATGAACCCAAGACACAACTGCCGGGCGCTTCCCCCAATGGTGAGTCCTCATTGCTTTTCCAGTCATTTTCCAGGATTTGTCGGTTGCATTTTGGGTCGGGCCGATAGTTACTAGGAATACACAAATAAATTATGGTAATCGTCTCATGAAATACTCTTTGAATCATTTGCAAAGTAGCACAAAAGTGACCTATTATGAAAACTTGAAATTTGGAATATTAATGTCTCACCATGTTCATCGGTATGTAGGTACGTACCAAAGAAGTAAGTAAACGTTATTAATTTGTGTACAAATTATCTTTCAACCCCTATTATGAATAGGATTTAACGATATAAAACTTCATTCATACAAAAAACTTGGTACTAAAATTATCTCCTAAGTTCATGCAACAACCTTTAGAGAAACATTATTAGTTTCATTTCATAATTATCAAAATGTGAGCATTTTTTACCTATACATAAATGCGTATCAAAGCAACCATGTTAAAAACAGGTCCAATTCGTACATTTAAAACATTACCTGCTCTATTTTCAGATAAAGTTCCTCCCAAGGCTGTCAGTCCAATCCGTGCAGACCTACCTCCCAAAGTGGCCAAGGAAAATCAGCAGACGATTCCTCTCCGGAAAAGGTAAAAAAATTGAAATCTGATGGACTTTTTTAAATCAAACACCTCGGCCGAGGTGTGAAGAACGCCAATACAAAGAAAGCGCGGCAGAGTTTTAATTTAAATCATTCACTATCAGTTGTTTTGGAGCTACTCCCAGTGTACAGAGCCAGCATCATAAGTACTAATATACATTGGGTGATTTCGGATTAAGGGAAAATAAGTAAATCGTAATGTTGTGATTTGTGAGAGGTACCTAGTTATGAATGAGAACAATAGAAGACTCTTAAACTCTTTTTAAAGAATCTTCTACTAATTTTAGCACAACTGATTACACTTGTCGATGTTTTTCAAAAGAAAAACACTTTCCACTACCTAAAACATCAAATAAATACCCTTGAAATTTACATGTGTTTCACTATTGTGGCCAAAGTTTCTTTTTTTTTTCTCGGTTTAACGCCGCTTTCAACTGCATGGTCATATCACGACGTTACCCTCCATTCGCAGGAAACTCACAAACCTGGTTGCCCATATTAACCTCACCCAGCATGTGTTGGACCGGAATGCCAGCATCACGAAGTCTTCACCTCGTTGGACTTTGCTTAACTTCGGTGATCCTCCGGGACCCGGTGCATTCAACGCGCCATCGACGCTACCACGAAAGTCTTAAATGTTAAATTAATGAGGTTGTGTACTTGTTTAGAGTTGACTTCAACTCTAAAGGTGCATTGGTAGTCAAGTGGTTAACGCGCTAGTCTGGTAATCCAGGTAGCGCAGGGATCCGTTGATTCGAATCTCACCCAGTGCATGAATTTTTCCTCATTAATTTGAGCTTGAGACCACATAATAATAAGACTCTAAGGGTTAGGTGGTAGAAAATGCTTTGAGCATGAACCTCGCCTGGTGGTAACCTTCCACTAAAGAGTGTTATTATTATTATAATTTCCACTTTCTCTTCTTTGGAAGGTAATTATTACCTTTCAAAGGGTATTACACCATGAGCGGATCATATGATCAAGTCTCCTGGTGTTGTAACTTCAGGAGCGGATCCGGTAGATTATTATTATTTCACGTGTTTACGTGACAGTCAACTTCGCTGTCTAACTCGCTGGTTGTGTCTTCCTCTCACAGTCGCACGGAGGAGGAGCAGCGCGCTCTGGCCAGGGGGATGGGGGTTCGAAGCTCCTCCGAGACCTCCATATTCGACTTCCGCGACAGTGACTCGGAGGAGGAGAGAGTGCGGCCCGCTGGGGGGCAGCAGTCCCTGCACGAGATGAGAAGAGACAGGAAGCCGCCCCGCGCCAGCCCCCCCTCCCCCCGCAGCTCCCCCTCCCCCAGCCCCACCCCCACCCCCCCGCCTCTGCACATCGTGGACCATGTCAACGTGTATGAGGTAAGACTCATTGGCGGTGAAAAAAATAATAATAATAAGTATAAGTTATATGTAGTGCTTTATTTAGACTGTCAGCGCAAGACAGGTAGTCCCATTATGTCAACAGTTTTATGTATGTAAGTCTGATAAAATGATCTAATATGCAATTTGCTTTTCCCACGTTCCTTTCTGTTGCGATGAATGACTTGCGGTGAGCTATTAGTTACTAGCCTTTTTCGGAGTGCTACACCTGTTGCTAACATAGAAGCTCAGGCTGGTTATTTAACAGCACTGTCAATATGGACAAAGTTCGAAGTTGATCAAATTAAAATTGGACCATCTTCAATACTTTGACTACAGCAAACTTATTTACAGCTGGTGTATGTACTTTGGTGCCAGATTTCGATTCGTTTATTTTTGTAATTTGTAAATTTTTGGCATCTTTATTATTTATTTATTAAATAATACATAGACAGCATACAAGTAGAGACACATAGACAGTATGGATTTTAAGTTCTAACTTTGATACATAAATAAGATCTAATAAAAGCTCGAACAAAATAGTAAGAATAAGATCTAATTGAGTCACCTATTTATTATGTGCCTATAATGTAGCCAATAATAAAATTGCCTTCTGCTCACACTAAGAGATTAGACTCTTGTTTTTGTAAGACGGGTATACCTTTCTACTATTTTTTTATTATAATAATTTATATTTGTCAAATAAATGGAAATGTTGTTTAAAAAAAAAAAATGAATAAAAAAACCATGTTGCTCAGGAGAATTTATTATGAAATGAGATGAAAATATCTATGATATAATTTACTAAAATAATGAGAACCTGTGTTGCAGGAGGACGCGGAGCCGGTGGAGGAGGCGGCGTGGGACAACATGTTCTCAGACTTCGTCACCTACCTGGAGAAGAAACCCAAGAACCTGTTCAAGAAGGCCCGCCAGAAGCAGCAGTCGCCCAAGCAGGCGAAGAAACGCGAGGTGGGCTATGCCTATGTGCCCGTGCCCTACGAACCTCCTGTCCTCGACCCACCGCCTGAGAAACCAACAGAGAGGAGTGTGAAAGTTGAGGATGCTAAGAAAGACGAACCTCCGAGCAAAGTGGTCGTCAAGGAGGAGATGTCCAGTGACAGTGAGGAGGAGGTGAAACGAGTGCCAAAACTTTCCCTGAAGCTACGAAGACCCGTGCTGGACGATAGTTCATCCGATGAAGACATGAGCAAGACTATCTCACGACCTCGTGCCAAGGTGAAGAAAGAAGTACAGGCCATGCCTAGCAGCAGCAGTGCCAGCCTGAGTGAGGCAGAGTCCTCCAGTGAATCAGAGGAGGAGGAAGATGATGATGAGGAGGAGGAGGAGGAGCCTGTCATCACCAAACAGCTGAGGAGCAGATGTGTCGGCAAAGAGTCGCAGAAGCCGGAACCCAAGATGAGCTTGAGATCGCGTGACCCGATTGTGAAACTGACCCGTCTGGAGGATGTGAGTAAGCTGAGCTACGCGGTGAAGAGTGAGGAGCCACCCGCCGCCACCAGGGAGAAGAGAGGCAAGCGACAGCCCGCCCCGGTGGAGACCATCAGGAGTTCCAAGCGGAGGAAACAAGAAGACGTTAAAGAAGAAGTGGAGCAAGAGATAAAGAAAGAGGAGAGATCACTCAGGAAGAGCAAAGGTGGAGAGGTGAAAGTGAAAACGGAAGAGAAGACGGAGAAGATCAAGAGCAAAGGAGAAACGAAAGCTGCCACGCCTGATGCGAAAGCGTCGGAGAGTGAAGGCACCCCGAGCAAGCGAAGCGCCAGACAGAGTGAGCGGAGCAAGAAGCAGAAGGCAGGGGAGGGGGAGGTGGAGGAGAAGCGGCCGGGCTGGGAGGAGGAGCTGTACGCGTTCAAGCGCTCCCTGCGCATGCCCGCCTCTCTCATTAAGATCACCACGCCCCCTGGCTGGCCCAAGCCCCGCCCCTCGGCCTCACTGCCGGACCTGGACTCCCGCTCCGCCTCCCCCCTCACTTGCGACTCCTTCGACATGAGCGAGGAGAAGAAAGAGGAGAAGCAGGCGGGCGACCACAAGACCTCCTTCCTGAACCAACTGGCCCAGCGCTATGGCGCCACCAAGCGAGGGAAAGGGAAGAGAAAAGCGGAGGAGGGGAAGTGTAGACTCATCCCCCAGGGGGGGCAGGGGCCGCGGCTCCTGTCCCCCCACGTGGAGGAGAGCCCTCCCCCGGGCGGCAAGCGCACCCGCACCGAGTGGCGGCAGGACACCATCCGCCGCGTGTTCGGGGACGACAGGCCCGCCTCGGCCCCCCCTGCCTCCCTGCCCGCCCCCACCCCCGCCCCTGCTGTACCCCCCTCGGTCCAGGGCCAGGAGCCTGGAAGCAAGAAGAAAAAGAAGGGGGATCTGGTGGGCAGGGGGAAGAAGAAGCTGGGTGTGGTTAGCCGCACAGGTCTGCGCTCCGCCACCAAGCTCCGCAGCAACAAGGTGCTGCTGCAGCGGCAGCGGGTGCAGAAGAAGCGACGCTCCAGCCAGAGTAACGGGAGCAAGGCCCTGAACCTGGGCCAGAACTGTCAGCTGAACCAGAGGGGCCCGGGGGGCCAGGGGGGCCAGGGCCTCAGCAGGAAGCTCAGCAAGATGAAGACCATGCGGCGCAAGTTCAGATCCTCGGGCTTCGACTACATCAGGAAGAAGAAGAAGAAGAAGCACCACAGCAAGAGACATCTGCTGGAGGAGGATTTGCATAAAAAGGTAAGATCTACCTTTTTAGATTATTATTTTACACTGACTTCTATGTAAGTCATATGTAACTTCAAGAGTTGGGTGGAAGAGATTGCCACAGGCAATAACCCCGCCCTTTAGGTAGGACATTTCTCTCTTTTTTTTCCTTCTTGTATATTTGTATAATTTTTTTGTTTTTCTTTATATTTCATTGTGTTCCACTGTATATAATTTTTGTTCTACCTAATAAAGCTTAAAAAAAAAACTTCTTATAGAGAGGACTCCTGATCTGAAGGTCGGTGGTTCGAGTCCCCAGCAACGGAATTAAAGAATTTGGGTTTGAGTTTCTGTTTCTTAATGTTTAACAGAAACATGATAACAGCTAATGATCTAATTAATGATACCAGTTATCATTCACAAATATAATAGTTAAAATAATACAAGTTATCATTCTCAAACAGGCAATAACCCCGCCCTTTAGGTAGGACATTATTGTTATTTTCTTTTTTTACTTATTTATTTTGTCATTTGTTTTTTTTTTCTTTTCTTTTCTTTTTCTTTTTTTAATTTTATGCTGTTACCATTGTACTTTGTCCTCCTAATAAAGCTTAAAAAAAGGAAGCTCTTGGTGCTATGTCTGTTGCATAGATATATAATAATTGATGCTATTATTATTTCCAGATGCGCATGACCATGCACAGCCTAGGCGATACAGTGGAGGATGTGGGGTCTGAAATCAGGAGCTGGGTGATCAACAAGCACCATGGGGAGACACCCCTACACCGGGCTGCCCGTCTCGGCTATATCGTAAGTGTTACTGGAGCTACGATTCCCAGCGAATGGAGGGTAAAACCCCCGTCCTAATTCAGGACGTTAAATCAAATAGAATCGTTGGCGTTAGGGCATCCAGACGTAAAAAATGTGCCAAAACCAACCAACCTCAACCATGAGGTTGAACAACGTCGACCCTGCTTGAACGGGATAAGACAGAGTAGAAGAAGAAGTGCTATGCTCAGTAGCTAATCCGACCTCGGTAGCTTGATCGATATGGCGGCGGACTTGAAACCTGGAGGTCGGTGGTTCAAGTCCCAAGTTCAGCAAAGATTCGGTAAAGCGAGTTTGAGTAGTTGTGACATCACGAAAGTGAATAACACAAATATTATGATAACTAACTAATAACTTACTGGAGCTATCTATGCCTTCCCGGCATCCAGTGTTCATAAAATGCTTCCCGGCACCCATTGTTACATTGGTGCCGGGATAATAAAAAAAATAGACAATTCATTAAATTATACGTACATTGTACAATTAGAAAGAAAGAGTTCCTTTATTCCAGCATGTGATATTATTAGGTGATCAAAGTCTTCAATATTTTGTAATTTAATTTATTTTTTTATTTTACCTTTTCAGCTTTTTTTATTAAATAAACATGGTTTTTTTTATATATTAAAATGTAAAATATTTATCCCATAAAATATATAAGACCTGTTTGACTGCTGGAGTAAAGGGACTTTTCAGTCTTACCTCGGTAGTATAAACAAGGTATATTCTATTCTATTCTATAAATTAATGCATTGAGTGGGATTCGAACCAACGGACCCCCACGCTGACTGGATTACCAGACGAACGCCTTAACCACCTCGAGCATCACTAATGAAATGCATCCCCCCCCTCAGGACGCGGTGGCGTACTGCCTGGAGAAGTCCTCCCATGGCCCCGCCCCCAAGGATAACGCAGGCTACACCCCCTGCACGAGGCCGCCTCCCATGGCTGGCTAGACATCGCCCGGCTGCTTCTCATGTATGGAGCCGACCCTAGCGACAGCGCTCTTGGCGGAATAAGGTGAGTTAATACATTTAATAATAATAGATATTCGGTCTAATAAACCGACCTCAGGGGCTTGATCGATAAGTCAGCGGACTTGTAACCTGGAGGTCGGTGGTTCAAGTCAAGGTTTCAGCGTAAATTTAGTAAAGCGAGTTTGAGTAGTTGTGATATCACAAAAGTGATTAACACAAATATGATAACTTAACTTAAAAAACTTATTCGGTCTAATAACTCCACGAAGACAATAGTCTCTCCGGGGGCGTTTAAACAGATACACTACCAGCTTTGTCAGCTTGCCCTTGTATGACCTATTTAATTTCTCTACTGGCTGGGGGACTATAAACAGGGAGTAGACCAGCATTGGCTTGGTTCTGGGGGCCCTTGTCTACTATTAGCCTCCTTGTAAAGATAGTGGTACAAGTGCTGAGTCATGCCTCCACTGTCTGGCTACCATCGTTCACGATGACGCCACCCTATGATGATGATGATGACTGGGTGTTGCAAAGACCTTAAGAATCTCTCAAATATCGACTGAAAGATTGAACTTCTACTCGGGCGATAAAATCCAGCACTAAATTCGATGAGCACTATCCAATTAACGAAATCGTCAAGTTCTCCTCCATTAGTCTTAAAGGATCTCTAGCTAACAGTCTGATGCAGACCAACTCTCTTATTAAATTTCTAAGTAGTGGAAGATCATAGGTTGGATGGTAGAGATTGCCTTAGACAATAATTCCGCCTTTTGTGATTTATGTTAATAAATTTTAATAAAAAGTTAAATACTACTACTTGTCTATGCTACAGCCGGTTAGTTCAATACAACTCTCTTCCGCACCACTAAAGGGTGGTGCGGAAGAGAATGCCGTTGGCATTAGCACCGCCCTTGATCAAGTTTTGTTCTATTAATTTCATTTTCTATGTATTGTATATATTCTATGTAAATGAAACTTGATACAATATGTTTAATAATAACCATAGCAGAGTGAGTTAGCGCACTAGGCATTGCACACATGGTGACCTGGGTTCGATTCCCAGCGGGGCAGAAATTTTTCTGCTCTGTACTTGGATGATCGGGGCCCACATACCTCGGGAGGAAAAATCAGTATTTACTTGTATGCGTAACGACCAGTGGCGGCATTACCAGAGTAAAAAAAAACGCTTGCATACGAGTCTGCAACCATTGGGACATTTTCATCTTTACTATTCAAGGTCTAAAACTTAACTGACCAAATTTCGTATTGTGCGCATGACACATACTTTTACTCTTCTCTCTTTTTATAATTTAATATTTCGTTATTGTGCGCATGACACATTAACTTATGTGCGCATACAATCTTTTCTTCTCTCTTTTTATAATTTAATATTTCGTTACTTTTCGTGCACATACTTTCGTTACTATTTCTGTTTTCGATAATTAATATAATGTCAAAAAATTATGTATATAATTTCGAAAATTTACAGGAGGTTTAGGTTTAGGTGCCAAAAAACTTTGGGAAAATGTCTAAAAAGTAAATTACATAATATTTCTACATCCGAAAATACAAGGCCCTCTTCAGGCGCTCCACACCGCGAAACTTGGGGGAGAAGCTTGTGCTTCTCCTACTTCTCCTAGCATACTTGTCTGGCCTCCAGCGGGCCTATACAATGCCCCCCCCCCCACCTCCGCAGGCCCCCCCAAGCTGCTGCGAGAATGGGCTGTCGTAGGGAGATGGGCGCCCCTACTCTACGGCCGGACCCCGCGCTGGCTTCGCTAGGGCATACCCCCCCCCACCCACGAGGCCACCTCAAGTCTCATACCACTGCTGACGTGGGGGGACAGCGCCGCTACTTGCGGCCGCCAGCTGCTCGTGAGTAGTATATCACCCCCACGTAATTATCTGACGAAGACTCTTTTTTTTCTTCTGTTTTTCATCCCTGTTTACACGCATATTATATATATGCAATTACGTAAACAGGTAACTGGATTTTAAATTTAAAAAATATTACTCATTTTATACACAATGTATTATATTCGTATGCACGGTATGCATCGAAGAGAAAGAAAATCGGATTAAAAAAAAAAATGGTTTTCAAAAAAGTTATCGTACTTGTTTTAATCACTTTTGTTGTTAGACTTACTCAAGCATTTCCAGCGAACTTTGGAATCGATCCACCGACCTCCAGGTCACAAGTCTGTCGCCTTATCAATCTACTGAGGTCGGCAGAAAAAAAAAGAAAATCTCAGTTTTTTAAAAGTAATACATCTTATATTATAAAATGATCTGCTGTGTGTATGTACGTTTAAAACGCTATAACTATTAGCGTACTGGGACTTCTTGTCTCGAGCCGACAGTCTAAATAAAGCACTACTATAACTCGAGAACTGCAAGTCGGATTGAGCTGAAATTCTGCATGGTTACCAATGACTCAGTGCGGTCATAACAACCTGTATATTTATTGTTCACGTAGACTTAATTTCATATTTCCCTTGTCTCCTCCCCCTCACAGACAAGCAGGTCGTGGGCTACGAGCCCCTGGCCAAGGTGCACACCAAGCATCTAGAGCCGCCCCCGACCTGTCCGACTTAGAGATAGAATCCTCAGACACGCCCCTGCCGCCCCTGTACTCCATCCGCTGCGAGCCCCAGGGGGGGCGCTACATGCTCTTCTCTGACCTGGCGCCCCTGCTCCGCCCCCCCCGCACCAAGGACGCCCTCGCCCGTAGCCTAGGCCAGAGCCCCGCCCACCTGTACCGGGAGATGAAGCTGGCCGAGTTCACGGAGCTCGTGCGGTGCACCAGCCTGGGTGGGGCAGGCGTCCAGGGCAGGACCAAGGTGACTCTGGTGCCGTACAGCGAGGCGCTCAGGCAACTGCTGGGTATTGAGACGGTCACCATTTCCACTGTGTGAGTCCGTGGTCCCGCCCTATGCTCTGTTTTTTTTTAATGAATATTTATTTATTACTGTTTTATTTATTTAAAGAGAGGTCTGTAACATTCAGAGTCCTTGCCCCTGCTCTGTTTTATGATATGCAGAGTGAATCTAAATAACGTGACCAAATACCAGGGCTGTTAGAACTCCTTGTGCATAGAAATCAAAAATATTTTGCAGTGATATCTGTCGGAAATGATTCATTTGCAAATTGGGGCACATTTTTTGATTTTCCAACCATTGGACACTAAATTCGCTATATCTTCTTTCTGCTTATTATAAGTTAAAAATAGTTGCGCTGTTTGAAAGATCACGAAACTGGCCTTGAGATTACATTACATTTTTTATATATATAAAAATCTGTTCTAACCATATTTATAAAGCGTTTTTCAAAAATCGATGCTAACCCAAGTGCGGATGCAGAAATTTCAATTTATTCTTTTCAGAAAAAAAATATGCATTTCCGAGAAGATCATTCATTATAAAATATTTTCGACTGCAATCAACGAGTTTTATCATCCCTAGAATTTTATTAGATCTTGTCCAAAATTTAATTTAATCATATAAATTTGACGGGACATGGAAGTTTTTATGATTATGACGCTTTGTACAAAGGCAGTGATGTACATTTATGTACATATTTAATTGAATGTAAAAATAAGTGGTAATTTTATTAAATAAATAATCTATGTAAATCCAGAAGAAAAATAAGATACTATATTTATGAAATGGTTAAAAAGAATTTATTTTTTTAAATAATTGTGATGAACGCATCTTTATAAATATGGTCGGTTTACTTTTACTGACCCAATGTCTGATGGTGAAGTAGGTACTGAAAATTGTTTCTGAATTACATAAATATGTACTTTTATCTACATAACTCGAGTGAATTTTTCTCTAAAAATATTAAATAATGTACAGTTACTAAAAATATTATTGTATGTACTTTTTGTCTACATAAATAAATCAGATCTTTTAACCTAAGCTTATATAGGTGAAGAATATTTAGAACTTTGCTTTTATTTTTAAATATGCAATATGTACATTGATGTTGTGTGACTGTGATAGGTGTTTTAAATTCGAATTAATATTTTCTTTATCTAATTTAATTTTCTATTGAAATTGTTTATAACCTATTACAAATTTGTGTATAGCTTTTAATCGAATATTTTTGTATTAAATAAATAGTTAGGTAGTTTATAAAAAATATATTTCTCTTCGTGTGACTCTACAAATAAATTTTATTTCTTACATGTCTTGTAGTTAAGCCCTTCCTTCCTTCATTCTTTCTTTCCATGATGGTTTGTCATCACATCCACATCTATTAGACCTATTGTTAGCAACTGACCATTTTATTCAATTATATTTTTCGAAACCACTTCGCAGCCATAGGTAGGTATGACAAAATGATGGTTCACATGATATATTAATTCTATTGAATGAGACAAATTATTTTTTCATCAAATTAAAAAATAATATTTTTGAACTGACCTCAGTAACTCAGTAGATAAGGTAGCGGACTCATAACCTGGAGGTCGTTGGTTCGAGTGCCAAGCTTAGTAATTATTCACAAGTTCTGGATTGAGTTTTTGTGATTAAAAAAAAATATGACAACCCCAGATTTATTCCCAGATTATTATAATAAAAAAATGTCTTGAGGATCATTATTTACATTAAAGATTTCATTAGCCAGCGTCGATGGCATGTTGAATACACCGGTTCCCTCCAGAACACCGAAGTTAAGCGACATCCAGCGAGGTTAAGACTTGGATGGGTGACCATTCAAATTCTAATTCTCGTGACGCTGGCTTTTCCCGGCCCCACTCAGGCTGGGTGAGGTCAATGCGAGTAGCAGGTTTGTGAGTTTCCTGCGAATGGAGGGTAAAACCCCGTCGTGATATGACCATGGCAGTTGAAAGCGACGTTATACCCCACTTAAAAAAAAAAGATTAAATTTTAGTAGTCACTGTGGCCGAGTGAGTTAGCGGCATTGCATGTATGGTGACCTTCGATTCCCAACGGGGCAGGAATTCTGCTCTGTACATGGATGTTTTGGGTCCACTTATACCTCGTGAGGAAAAATGAGTAGTTACTTGTATGAGTAACGACCAGTGGCGGCATTACCAGAGTAAAAAAGAAATTAATGAAATGGCATTCGAAAAGTGAAGGAGGCTCTTAGTAATGTTGCGCTAAAAAATTGTGAAGAGGCCTTGTGCTTCCCTACAAAAAAAATCGAACTTCATAGAGGTGTAATTTTGTCTATACATATTACATACATTATATAGGGCTCATTGTAAGAAGCCTCAGTATCTTTATTTTTCACTATTGCTTGATTTCCTTTTTAAATATTTCATTTTTCTTCTATCTGTATAGCTTCTTTTAATCTGGAAAAAAATCTAGCAAGTGATGTAAATAAGATTAAATTTGTAAATATTCATTAATACATATTATATTAGAAATTTATTTAAGTAATTGTCCTCAGTGTTATAATTAGATGTTGATTGTTTTTATTACTCTCTGTGATGGTATTAAATAAATAGTAAAATAAACAATTTAACTTTTTATGTGCTAAATTACTCAAGTCTTGTCTTTCTTTCTTCCAAGAAATATTTTTATGCAATAGCTACATGGTGTGAAATTATCATGATTGGAGAAATTCTCGCACAGTTATGTATATTAGGTAGGAAGTAACTAGGCGGTATTGTTCGTGACACCAATATCTAGTACTTTCATGTCCTACCTATGAAGCTAGGGGGCGTTTAACCAGCAGCAAACCCTAACCAGCCAAGATGGCTGGCACACGTCTAGGCCAAATCTCACGATGCAGATTGGTCCCACATCAAAATAATCCTTCTTTTTTTAATCAACATTTATTTAAAGAGAGGTCTATAACAATCGAAGTTCTTGCCATTGAAAAAATAATAATAATAATCTTTAATCTCGTGGCAAAAGTAATTTGAAAAGTTTATTGTTAGAGCCTCCTATTTAGTTGGCATTTTTCAAGTTAGCATAATATCAAAATTGTATAGAAAAATGTTAAATTACTCCATACAATGTTTAACAATCAAAATTCGATAATAAAATAATGAAAAAATAAGCTTTTATTTTTGTTTTAACGTCGCTTTCAATGCATGGTCATGGTACATCACAATTAAAGTCTATTTTACTGCAAAAATGTATCGTTCTTGAGGTAAAAGCGAAAACTAAAGATCAGACTTTTTCACCTCCCCTCACGTCGCTCTAGGGTATGTCTCCTCACGCAATCTACACAATTCCTTTACTGGCTATATGTCTAATGTTTCGATTAGTATTAACATTGTGATTGATATTAGGACGGAGTTTTTTCCTTATTCGCTGGAAATTGAACCAGCTATCTACTTTCAACTCTAAACTCGGCGGGCTGATACTTTTTTCCTGTTAAAATGTCGTTTTTTGAATCCTAATCGAGTGTGGACAATCAATGATTTGAGAAAAATTTATCAGTGATTTGATGATTTATCATTCTCGAGACATAATCCGAGAGAAAAACGTCACCGTTCGTAAACATCAGTTTTTTTCGCCTTAAACACCAATGTTTAGTTACTTTTGATAAGAATAGATGAAATATTTATAAATTGGCGCTAATGAATATAGTATAATATAGTAGTGCTTTAATTTAGACTGTGGGCTCGAGACAGAAGTCCCATCGCTAACGTTAATAACCCCTTAAACAAAAAGGTGTCTCTGATCTACTAACTCCGATATAGTAGTCTCGGAGATTGATACGAGAGAGTAAAAACAGCGTGCTCGGAAACATCTTTCTCTGGGAGTGCTGCGGGAATGGATTGGAACTCTCTCGGAGAATGTTTAACCAACTTACTCGGAACCTATCCCGGATCTATGCCCGAGCTAACTCGGGACAAGATCCGAGCTAACTCGTCCCGAGTACATGTTCTCCGAACCGTCTCGGAACGAGATCCAATACCCTGTGGCAACACCGGAAATTGAAAGTAAAATTTGCAAAACATTTTCAAAATCGAGTGAATTCCGAAATTTGAATAGATTAATTAGTTTTCCTGAGATAATTAGTAAAACTCAAATACATAAAAGGTTAAAGATATTTTATACAGTATTTTGAGAAACTACCGTCAATATGTGTAATCTCATTCCTAAGATAAAGTAACTTCATAAGTAATTTCACATCAGTGACTTCTGCTCATCCAAATAAGTGATTTAATAAAACGTGTTTTAAGTAATTTAAGTAATGGTCAATATGTCTGCAAACATAATATCTTTTTAAACTGGACCTAGCATTTAAAATAATTATGATCTATGGAGGAAATCCACATGATATTTTCCACCTGTTTACATGTATTGTGCATCCAATCCAACATAGCTTCAACCTGAAGATACCTATTCAAGCTGCCTCCCTCCTCAAACATATTGAACCTGACATGGGATAAGTGAAAGTGACTACAAATTGATGATTTACACAAAATAATTATATCTAACAATTTCTGATAAAAGTCCAACAAGTTGATTCTTCTAAAGTTCCTACATCATAGTTTTAGGGTATAACTAAAAAGAAATTTTTCTCTACTTTAAAAAGTTTACTGTTCTAAAGTGTACCAATTTCCATGCATTAATCATAAGTGAGTTTTACACTCCAATTAGTGGGGTAAGCAATATCTAAACAATATCTTACATTTTACATTGTTTTATAGTCAAAACAGGATATGTATGTGGAAATGCTGGAGATTAACCTGTTCCAGATATTCCACTTAATCAGAATCACACTCTTGACAGGTGTCTGACTGGGGGATTTTAAACAGGGAAAAGACCAGTGTTTTGCTAGACAACTATGAACAGAGAACTGACTAGCTAAAGGCTTTTTAATAGGTTCACATTATTGAAGATTTGACTATACTGTTCCATAATCAATAGATCCTGTGTTCAATTCACAGTTTTTTTTCTCTTTCAAACAGCAATTCTGTTCCTTTAAAAATGAGGCATTTCTAGCCCTTATCAGGCTAAGTGAGGTTAATGTGGGTAGCTGGGACTATTCCCACCCCTTAAACAAAAAGGTGTCTCTGATCTACTAACTCCGATATAGTAGTCTCGGAGATTGATACGAGAGAGTAAAAACAGCGTGCTCGGAAACATCTTTCTCTGGGAGTGCTGCGGGAATGGATTGGAACTCTCCCGGAGAATGTTTAACCAACTTACTCGGAACCTATCCCGGATCTATGCCCGAGCTAACTCGGGACAAGATCCGAGCTAACTCGTCCCGAGTACATGTTCTCCGAACCGTCTCGGAACGAGATCCAATACCCTGTGGCAACACCGGAAATTGAAAGTAAAATTTGCAAAACATTTTCAAAATCGAGTGAATTCCGAAATTTGAATAGATTAATTAGTTTTCCTGAGATAATTAGTAAAACTCAAATACATAAAAGGTAAAGATATTTTATACAGTATTTTGAGAAACTACCGTCAATATGTGTAATCTCATTCCTAAGATAAAGTAACTTCATAAGTAATTTCACATCAGTGACTTCTGCTCATCCAAATAAGTGATTTAATAAAACGTGTTTTAAGTAATTTAAGTAATGGTCAATATGTCTGCAAACATAATATCTTTTTAAACTGGACCTAGCATTTAAAATAATTATGATCTATGGAGGAAATCCACATGATATTTTCCACCTGTTTACATGTATTGTGCATCCAATCCAACATAGCTTCAACCTGAAGATACCTATTCAAGCTGCCTCCCTCCTCAAACATATTGAACCTGACCTGGGATAAGAGAAAGTGACTACAAATTGATGATTTACACAAAATAATTATATCTAACAATTTCTGATAAAAGTCCAACAAGTTGATTCTTCTAAAGTTCCTACATCATAGTTTTAGGGTATAACTAAAAAGAAATTTTTCTCTACTTTAAAAAGTTTACTGTTCTAAAGTGTACCAATTTCCATGCATTAATCATAAGTGAGTTTTACACTCCAATTAGTGGGGTAAGCAATATCTAAACAATATCTTACATTTTACATTGTTTTATAGTCAAACCAGGATATGTATGTGGAAATGCTGGAGATTAACCTGTTCCAGATATTCCACTTAATCAGAATCACACTCTTGACAGGTGTCTGACTGGGGGATTTTAAACAGGGAAAAGACCAGTGTTTTGCTAGACAACTATGAACAGAGAACTGACTAGCTAAAGGCTTTTTAATAGGTTCACATTATTGAAGATTTGACTATACTGTTCCATAATCAATAGATCCTGTGTTCAATTCACAGTTTTTTTTTCTTTCAAACAGCAATTCTGTTCCCTTTAAAAATGAGGCATTTCTAGCCCTTATCAGGCTAAGTGAGGTTAATGTGGGTAGCTGGGACTATTCCCAGTAAATTCAGTATACAACCCCCTTTTTTATTTTAAATAAATCTGTTCTCCGAAGATGTGAGGCTGGTATATCTAGCCCTACTCAGGCTGAGTGAGGTGAATGTGGGTATCTGGTACTGTTCCCATTAAATTCAGAATGAAATTCCCATCCTCACTATCTCAAATCAGGACAGGGGTTTTTCATGAACCAGCTATAACATAAAAAAAAAAAAAAAATATTGTAAGTTTAGAAGAAGTATTAAATGTTGCAAATTTAGACATTTTTTTTACTTGTAATAAGTACATTTTTTACTATAATGTGTTCATTAATTTTAATTTTTAAAACAGTAGCTTGCATTATTCAGGATTTGACTACTCCCCGTAATCTAAAGATTTTGGTTCATTTTTGTTGTTGTGAAACAGATAATTCTCCTTCTTTAGAAAATATGAGGCTGACATGTGTATACACAGCCTTTATCAGGCTGGGTGAGGTTAATGTGGCTACCTGGTACTATTCCCAGTAAATTCAGAATAAAATGGCCCAACCCAGGCTCGGTGAGCTTAATGTGGGTAACAGGTTTGTGAGTTTCCTGCAAATGAGGGTAAAACCTCGGTCATGATATGACTATGCAATTGAGGTTAAACCCACTTTAATCAAACAAAAAAAAAATCTGGAAGACTGTTCTTTTTTTTATGAATGCCATATTATAGTCAAAATTCTCTCTGGGTTCTATTTCCTAATTTCATCTTTAATAATCTCAACTTCTGTTCTGGTATTCTTTGTCTTTGGGCAGCCTGCTGCTGGGCAGGAAGATGACATTTCAGCACATCTCTCTCTTAATTACCTATATGTATAATAGATTTAGATTAATTAAGTCCACTTGGCTTAATTTATCTGCTGATTCTATGTATTATATTCTGTTTGTTTCATGTTTTTGTTTGTTACATATTTTTGCTTTTAATTCTTTTACCATGAAAATGGAAAAATATAAAACTGAAAAACACAAATTGTCTTCTTATTTATTAATGTTAGCATTTCATCAACAGCTTTTCATCATTGTAGAACCAAATTGCCTTGAAATAGTATATTTTTCATCAAATCCAAATTAATTTTAAAAAATTTCCTGTGAAATCACAATTTTCAAATTTTTCCGGGCAATGGCGGTGGTATGAAATTCAATATGGAGCCCCTTAATTATTAATTAGGTATTCAATTTCCAAAACCTTGTAAAAAAAAGCTTAATAAAATGCTCAGGGGGAGGAAATAGTAAGCTTATAAAAGTGTTTCTAAAATGTTAAGCCTTGTCAAAATAAGCTTTATAAAATGTTTGAATCTTGTCAAAATAAGTGTTTTTAAAATCTTTTTAAACACTTTCTGTGCCGTCTGGGTAGTCTGCTGTGACTAAAGATAGAGATACTTTTAAGATGTGAACTTATGTGATACTTTTATTTTCATGTCAATTTTTTTTCTAATGTTTCTAAATTGATTGCATAAATATATTGATACCTTAGATTCCTTGGGTCAAATAAGCATGGATTATCTCTATCAACTAGGGGTCAGAAATGGACCCTAACTGAGTTAGAACTGACTTAAACTCGAAAAATTAATATTAAAAATTGAATTCGTATCCAATGTCCTATACATATGTCCTAACTAAAGGGCGGGGTTATTGGTTATTGCCTATGGCAATCTCTTTATTCCAATTGTTTCTAGTCTCTTATTGGGATTTTTCATTCTTTAAGGTGTATTCTTCTTTTATTTTTGTTTTGTTCTTAATTATTTTATTTTAAATTTCACAATAAAAAAAATGTTCTATTATAAAAATGTATCGTATTATTTTTAGGTGGTTTTACAGCTAAAATTCCCAGGGTATTTAAAACGGTCTGTGGTCTAGAAGAGACAGTCCCCGAGAATGTTCTCGGAGACGGTTCCGAGAAGGCTCGGAGACAGTCCCCGAGAATGTTCTCGGAGACGGTTCCGAGAAGGCTCGGAGACGGTCCCCGAGAATGATCTCGGAGACAGTCCCCGAGACCGATCTTGGAGCAATCTCGAGCACCAGCAATCGACGCTACGGTGCGGACGTAGACTGTCCCGGAGCAGTCTCCGAACGGTCTCCTAGGTGTCTCCGATATCATTTTTTGGGATCCGAGACAGGACGATACAATCTCGTTCCTAGATCTCGGAGATGGTTCCGAGACTGTTTTTTGTTTAAGGGGCAGTAAATTCTGTATACAACCCCCATTTTTATTTTAAATAAATCTGTTCTCCGAAGATGTGAGGCTGGTATATCTAGCCCTACTCAGGCTGAGTGAGGTGAATGTGGGTATCTGGTACTGTTCCCATTAAATTCAGAATGAAATTCCCATCCTCACTATCTCAAATCAGGACAGGGGTTTTTCATGAACCAGTTATAACATATAAAAAAATATTGTAAGTTTAGAAGAAGTATTAAGTGTTGCAAATTTAGACAGTTTTTTTACTTGTAATAAGTACATTTTTTACTATAATGTGTTCATTAATTTTAATTTTTAAAACAGTAGCTTGTATTATTCAAGATTTGACTACTCCCCGTAATCTAAAGATTTTGGTTCATTTTTGTTGTTGTGAAACAGATAATTCTCCTTCTTTAGAAAATATGAGGCTGACATGTGTATACACAGCCTTTATCAGGCTGGGTGAGGTTAATGTGGCTACCTGGTACTATTCCCAGTAAATTCAGAATAAAATGGCCCAACCCAGGCTCGGTGAGCTTAATGTTGGTAACAGGTTTGTGAGTTTCCTGCAAATGAGGGTAAAACCTCGGTCATGATATGACTATGCAATTGAGGTTAAACCCACTTTAATCAAACAAAAAAAAAATCTGGAAGACTGTTCTTTTTTTTATGAATGCCATATTATAGTCAAAATTCTCTCTGGGTTCTATTTCCTAATTTCATCTCTAATAATCTCAACTTCTGTTCTGGTAGTCTTTGTCTTCGGGCAGCCTGCTGCTGGGCAGGAAGATGGCATTTCAGCACATCTCTCTCTTAATTACCTATATGTATAATAGATTTAGATTAATTAAGTCCACTTGGCTTAATTTATCTGCTGATTCTATGTATTATATTCTGTTTGTTTCATGTTTTTGTTTGTTACATATTTTTGCTTTTAATTCTTTTACCATGAAAATGGAAAAATATAAAACTGAAAAACACAAATTGTCTTCTTATTTATTAATGTTAGCATTTCATCAACAGCTTTTCATCATTGTAGAACCAAATTGCCTTGAAATAGTATATTTTTCATCAAATCCAAATTAATTTTAAAAATTTCCTGTGAAATCACAATTTTCAATTTTTTCCGGGCAATGGCGGTGGTATGAAATTCAATATGGAGCCCCTTAATTATTAAGTAGGTATTCAATTTCCAAAACCTTGTAAAAATAAGCTTAATAAAATGCTCAGGGGGAGGAAATAGTAAGCTTATAAAAGTGTTTCTAAAATGTTAAGCCTTGTCAAAATAAGCTTTATAAAATGTTTGAATCTTGTCAAAATAAGTGTTTTTAAAATCTTTTTAAACACTTTCTGTGCCGTCTGGGTAGTCTGCTGTGACTAAAGATAGAGATACTTTTAAGATGTGAACTTATGTGATACTTTTATTTTCATGTCAATTTTTTTTCTAATGTTTCTAAATTGATTGCATAAATATATTGATACCTTAGATTCCTTGGGTCAAATAAGCATGGATTATCTCTATCAACTAGGGGTCAGAAATGGACCCTAACTGAGTTAGAACTGACTTAAACTCGAAAAATTAATATTAAAAATTGAATTCGTATCCTATGTCCTATACATATGTCCTAACTAAAGGGCGGGGTTATTGGTTATTGCCTATGGCAATCTCTTTATTCCAATTGTTTCTAGTCTCTTATTGGGATTTTTCATTCTTTAAGGTGTATTCTTCTTTTATTTTTGTTTTGTTCTTAATTATTTTATTTTAAATTTCACAATAAAAAAAATGTTCTATTATAAAAATGTATCGTATTATTTTTAGGTGGTTTTACAGCTAAAATTCCCAGGGTATTTAAAACGGTCTGTGGTCTAGAAGAGACAGTCCCCGAGAATGTTCTCGGAGACGGTTCCGAGAAGGCTCGGAGACAGTCCCCGAGAATGTTCTCGGAGACGGTTCCGAGAAGGCTCGGAGACGGTCCCCGAGAATGATCTCGGAGACAGTTCCCGAGACCGATCTTGGAGCAATCTCGAGCACCAGCAATCGACGCTACGGTGCGGACGTAGACTGTCCCGGAGCAGTCTCCGAATGGTCTCCTAGGTGTCTCCGATATCATTTTTTGGGATCCGAGACAGGACGATACAATCTCGTTCCTAGATCTCGGAGATGGTTCCGAGACTGTTTTTTGTTTAAGGGGACAATATAAATAATAAAAACAATACTATCGCCTTATTTATACTGCCCGATAAGGACTATTAAAGTCCCATTATTCCAGCAGTAAGCCCAAGACGAATTATTATGTGATAAAAATCCCAAATGGGAGTTTAACTTGTCATGTCTCGGCTGGGTTTCGAACCCACGACCTCTGGATTTACGGAGTGCCGCCTTCACCACTGAGCTACCGGGACAGACGATGAACGCCTTGCTCAAACACTGTAAACTGTAATTAGGATAAAAACTGGAAAAGAAGAAGAAATCAAAGTCAGATTACATTAATACTGGGGAGATTGTTATATTGAAATGATAATAATGATCTAACACAAAGGTATAATACTAGTGACTGAAGCTAACGCTATCATCCTGTACACATCGCTATTAAACACAACTCCTGGCTCTAGATCAAGAGGACAAATCATTCCAGACAAATGGTATCTTTCTACATCATTCTTGGGATGGGATAAAAGTTTAGTACCTACAACATGACATGTATGGGTGAATCACTCATCAAAAAACTCCCCATACCTGTGTGTAGCTCATCCATCTCATATTAAGTTCATTTTTACAAAATTCTTGTTACAGCTAATATCTGTTTAAAATCAAAGGTAGTGTATTCCGCTCTATGTATGTAAAGTCATAAGCTCGTGCTGTTTTCTATTTTGGGGAAAGCGAAAGCCGCTTATGAACGTGGTGTTTTTTTTTTTTTTTTTTTTCTTGGGATTTTTTTGTCAAATGGCAATATAAGTAATGAGAGGTATTTTTTTTTTTTTTTTTTTTTTTTTTAAGTGGGGTTTAACGTCGCTTTCAACTGCCATGGTCATATCACGACGGGTGAGGTATTTAAATGGAACTTAATTGATGAAATGTGGGTGAATGACAGTCGGAATCTTCAATGAGAGCTAAAGTATTTGAACATTATAAGTTTCATCTCTATGTTCTCATGTTTTCATTTACTGAGAACACACAATAATGCTCTCCCCCTCGAATGATTTATCCTGATGAGCAGTAGCTTCACTTACGAAACATAACTATTAATTCAACAATAACATTCACAATCCTAACTGACATAAACATTTATAACTATAATGGGAAATACATTTATTTAAAAAATAATCAAAAACATATGAAAAAAAATATAAATGGCTGGAACTATCCAGCAATCACAGACTTCATATAGCTATGGCTTGTCCAGGATTTCTTGGCAGAATTTAGTGTAGCGCGGTTGTGGTTCAGTACCCTCAACAAACCACAGTTCAACAAGTGATTTTAAAGTGGAAAGATTCACAACTTGATATTTGCTTGAAAGAAATCTTGGACAAACCATATTGTACAAGTTCGGGATCAAAACCTTCCGTTTACAGCTCAGATAACGACTGATCTTTTTTGAAAAGAGCGAGATCTACCTATTTACGTGTAGGTATTTTGATTATATGACAAAGTTCTTCGGGATCTCTAAAGTGAACAATATTGCAAATGTCTGACGAGGAAAGACTTGTAAGCCCCAACCTGCACACTATATTATTTACTTAACATGATGACTATTTACATTACGAGTATTTACAACATAAGGCTTGTCTCTTGAGATTTACAAATTCAATGATTTCTTACTGAAGGTATTTCTAATAGGTACTAATAAAATACCTAGGAGCATACCTAATCATATCTTACAAAATCAACATAAAAATATTAGATATACATACTTATTCAAAATATGTAAATGTTTCTGTTCTCATATTCGAGTTTCACGAAAAACGAGTCATGTGTTGGTTTGATCAAGTAAACTTTAGACTCGACATTCTAGTAAACTAATAAACAAGTCTAATGAAAATATAATATACGGAAATTCAAATTGTAAATTTGTTCCAAGGCTATAAAATCTAAAATAAGGTAACTACTAAACTACTCCATAATAGAAGTCTGGCACATAAGGTTCAGGTTCAATTAAACACAGTAGAAATATCAAAAGATGTCAAAACAATCCGACATGAATGCAAAATTGATTTGTCTTAAGAAATATTTTACAAAACAACCTTTTTCTAATTTGATGATATCAGAAAAATGTTTTTTCCCTTAATGTCCGGGCACAATATATAGCTCATGATGTCAATCAGACATTCAAAATGAACTTGAAAAAATATTGAGCGTTCTGGGTTTGAATTTTTTACAGTCATACTGGTAGCTGACTTCAGGCGGAAGTATCTTTTACTCCACAGCTTCTTGTTTCACTCAGAAGCTCACCTGAAAAACTGTCCAACATTTGGTCGCGTGGCAGATCCAGCTCAGACATAGGACTCCTCATCCATGTAGGCTCTGGCTATGTTGTACCTCAGGGTGGAGGCTGGGGGAGGGGGCCGGTAGGGCGGGGGAGGGGGAAGTGAGCGGGAGCGATGGGCCGCCCGCTCCTCCTTGCGCTTGAGCCGCCCCCGCACGTACCCCCCTCCACATGCACGGGCGGCAGGTGCCGCAGCCGCACCTCATTGCCGCGTGAGTTGGAGCGGGACACGTGCGGCGTGCAGTCGTCATCCGACAGCGTGCTGGAGTCCTCCCCCCCCTCCCCCTCCCCCGCCCTGCTGGGGTCAGGCACCACCTCGCAGTGCACCGCGGTGACCTTGCGCAGGGGGGGGTGAGAGGGGGTGAACACGGGCTGGTACAGGTCCGTGGAGGAGTAGGAGTTGGAGGGGGTGTTCACGTACAGGTCGTAGGGGGGGCTGGAGGTGTTCTGAGGGGTGAGGGGGGTGCTGTACTTGGAGAGGACGAAGGAAGACTTGGGGGTGAGTGGGGTGGGGGGCGTGGCATGGGGTTTGTTCCGCCGGGGAGGAGTGGGCGGGGGGTTGTCGAGCAAGGACTCCTCGGACGCGCAGCGCGCCACCTGGTGGTCAGGCTTGGAGTTGATGCGGCGAGACCTCTGCCGGAACCAGGCCTGGCGGGAGAAGTTGGGGTTGAGGCGCTCCTCCCAGCCCCCGTACACCCGCACATACTCCCCGGGGGGCGGCATGGAGAGCGAGGGCGTCACGTCATAGTGGGCGCGGGGGTGAGGGTGGGGTTGAGGGGGGTCGTAGCCACTGGAGGAGGTGGAGCCAGACTCCTCCTCATCCGGGGTGTAGAGCTGAGAGTCGCTCATAGTGAGCCCAGAGTCCCTGCTCAGAGATATCTTGTCCTTCCGGGGGGGCGGACTGCACTCTAGACTGTCGATAGAGGAGTCATCCCTCCTCAGAGCTGCAACATAAGAGATAACGCAAGGATGAGCATCAGTGAGACTCCTATTCATGATCATCACTCATATATCAGTCATAACATTGATGTATTGCAGATTCGAATCAAATCGCGATTCAGACCTCTTCAAAAGTATGACCTAAGGGAGAAGTGGTAATTCCTATCAAACTAAACTTTAGTTTCCTCATGAATACCGAACGGCACCTTTGATTTTTTTGAGCCCATTATAAGAGGAAGAGATTGCCATGGACAATAACCGCGCCCTTTAGTCAGGGTATCTATACATATTCTATCTAGTTTTTCTTTTTCCCAATTTTATATTTTAAATTGTTCATTAATTTTTGTATGTACATTTATGTCCTTTATATATACTTAATAACAATTATATTAATTTAATTTCTGGTGAACCCCAATATTATATTTTAAATTTTTCATTAATTTTTGTATGTAGTTATTTTTTTTTTTATTTTTTTTTTAAGTGGGGTTTAACGTCGCTTTCAACTGCCATGGTCATATCACGACGGGGGTTTTACCCTCCATTCGCAGGAAACTCACAAACCTGCTACTCACATTGACCTCACCCAGCCTGAGTGGGGCCGGGAAAAGCCAGCGTCACGAGAATTAGAATGGTCACCCATCCAAGTCTTAACCTCGCTGGATGTCGCTTAACTTCGGTGTTCTGAAGGGAACCGGTGTATTCAACATGCCATCGACGCTGGCTGTGTATGTACTTAATAACAATTATATTAATTTAATTTCCGGTGAATCCCAATTTTATAGTTTAAATTGTTCATTAATTTTTGTATGTACACTATTTATGTACTTAATAATAATAAAATTACATTCATTTAATTTCTGGTGAATCAAGCAGTCAGTTGGTTAGACTTACAATCAGACTCTTCAGTCCCGGAGTCCCGGGGATCGCCCAGCAGATGGGACACATGAGGACCCAGCAGGACCTCGCAGTTGGTGATGAGACACTCCACCAGGGCGGGCATGAGTCGCAAGTCCTCGGCCAGGGAGGGGTGGGCGCCCCAGATGAGCGAGGGGCCCACACACACGCCCAGGTTGGAGGAGGACATGAGGTTGTGGGCGGACCGGCGGGAGATGTGGTGGAGGACGCAGAGGAAGTGGGAGAGGAGGATGAAGTTCGTCTTGGGTAACTGTTGCAGAACGCTGGGGGGAGAAGGACAATGAAATAAATAAATGTATTGGTTTGTGAAAGTATTGATTTGGGATGTGTTGGTCATTGAGGCGAGCGGCAAGTCCAACCATGGCGGACCAGGTAAGCCCGGGATCTTGAAGAGTATTTTTTTTTAAAGTTGAGTGTTTCACAGCCTTTTTTATTTCGTAGCCATGAAACAGGAACTACTGTAGACGCTTGTGGTCTGTGTTGTAGCCTGCCCATCCCGTAGTATGCCTCCCCTCTGATGAGCGAGAAGTGACACAGTTTTTCCCATTTAGGTGGTGGGTCAACACGAGCGCACCAATAGGTATCCCTTGCAAACAATTTTAATTATGGTAATAAAAACAATACAAACAACTGTGGTGGGTACCCCAGACTTATAGGACTTTTTCCATAACTTCAATATCCAAATATCTTATTATGGCCGAGAATTCCGCTACTGGTCGCTGCTCTCATTAAAGCAGCTGCTCATTTTTTCTCACGAGGTATGAGTGGACCACGGGAATCCAAGTACAGGGCCGAAATTATCCTGTCCTGTTGGGGATCGAACCCAAATAACCATGCGTGCAAGCCTAGTGCGCTACTCACTTGGCCACGGTGACTCTATAAACTATTGTTATTATAGTAAGCTTTATTAGGTAGAACAAAAAATATATACAGTAAAGTACAATGAAATTATAAAGAAAAACAAAAAGATTAAGCAAAGATACAAGAAAAAAAAAGAGAATGAAGATAATGTCCTACCTAAAGAGCGGGGTTATTGCCTGTGGCAGTTTCTTCCACCCAACCCTTATGAATGAATATCCAAACTATAAACAACTCACCCTTTCAGTCGGAGTAGCTTGTGATGGGTGTTGGGGGAGTTGAGGGCGGCGCGGTACTGGGGATAGAGGGCTGACGTCAGCAGCGGGTCGGGCAATGACCTCAGGAACTCCTTGAGCAAGGCCGCGGTCACAAGCACAGGCACGTGCTCGAAGCTAACTTCCTCGCCTAGGTCCAGCTTCTCCTTGAGTTCCCGCACCAGACGCGCGTTGGCCGACTTCCTGAAGATGCCTTGTGTGAACGGACCCTTGGTGAAGATCTGGAGGAGCATGGCCTGCAACGAGAAGGATTACATTTATATTCGATATTTTTCATTATATTTTGTATTTGTGGCATATTGTATTTGTGTTGTACTGTTTTTTCATGCCTATTTGTGTATTAATTTTACTACTTGTGATATTACTTTTTGATATTATTTTATTTTAATCTTTGTGTTAATTGGCATTTTTATTGTTGACATTGTAAATAGGGCTATTCCCGTAAATATACTCCCGTACACCGGGTATTATTATTTTTATTATTTTTACAAAATATTACTACTGTGAAAGTTCTTTGCCTATTTAGCCTCATTATTAAAGGGTAAACAGAATATCGTATCGTATAAGTATGCTTAATTCGTGATAACTAAATGTAAAAAGCCTTTTGTGTTCTATGTTGTAGCTGACCCATACCGTAGTATGCCTCACCTCTGATGGGCGACACAGTACTTCCCATTGAGGTTCTGGGTGAACACCAGCGCGAAGGAAGGTATCCCTTACAAACAACTGTAACCCAAATATGAGGATTGTTTTAATAATTATGTACCTTTAATAATTATGTACCTTTTAGTATAATATTGTAATGCTTGATTGAGTGGTCACTTAACAACCATGTTTCATTCAATCTTGCAAGTAAACACACTTCTCTTAAAATCTCTTCAAAGCTTAGGAGAAGTACCTTTGTATAAATGTTTCTTTATAGAGAAAATCAATAAATAAACTTTAATTATTATTATTATTCCCCAACTCACCGCCACAGGTTTGGGTATGTTGTCGCCCTCCATAATCCTGGCGAGGGGCAGGCCGAAGAGACAGCCGGGGTTCTCCTTGGTGAGACTCCGCCGGAACACCTGGCCCAGACTTATCCTGCCTGACTTCTTGCTAGTCTTCTTGGTGTCCTCCAGGGACTTGCTGGATGCAGAGTTCCTGAGGGAAGAGTAATAATAATAATGAAATTGCCTTGTTTATACTGCCCGATTAGGACTATTAAGTCCCAATATTCCAGCAGTAAGCTCAAGACGTATTATTATGTGGTAAAAATTCCAAATGGGAGGATAACTTGTCTTGTCCCGGCTGGGTTTCAAACCCGCGGCCTCTGGATTCATACAGTGCCGCCTTTATCACTGAGCTACTGAGACAGACTTCTGTAGGTTCTGTTAGGTACTTTGCATTATTCCTGGGGGTCTTTCTTAAAGGTTATTCCCATGTGCTGAGTCCTAAATTACCTCAAAAAGGTAATTTAGGTAATAATAATGGAACTCCATTAGACTGCCCCCATCACATCGGTAACATTTGCCTGTGATAATAGGCGTTCTTCTAAATATTTGAGAATTTGTCAGCCTTGTGACATATGTGACATAATTATTTGTCACCTGATTATTTGTAAGTCCGGTTTAGTTTTCCTGATTTTTTTTTTTTCAAGTGGGGTTTTAACGTCGCTTTCAACTGCCATGGTCATATCACGACGGAGGTTTTACCCTCCATTCGCAGTTAACTCACAAACCTGCTACTCACATTGACCTCACCCGGCCTGAGTGGGGCCGGGAAAAGCCAGCGTCACGAGAATTAGAATTTGAATGGTCACCCATCCAAGTCTTAACCTCGCTGGATGTCGCTTAACTTCGGTGTTCTGAAGGGAACCGGTGTATTCAACATGCCATCCACGCTGGCTTTTCCTGATTTTGAAAATATAGAAAAGATGGTGAAGAGTTTATAATTAAAAAAATAGTACATGCAGAAGGGTAAATTGATTAAGCATTGGTTGAACATTTTGCATGATTTTTCTTCAATGAAAAAGATAGAGATTAAGGATTGTTGACTCCTAAAATTTGTTTTCCATGATATTAGGATTTGAGACTTTTATTTATTTGCTATAGGTACATTTCTCAATTGTTTGAGAGGTTTAACACTTTCCGTGCCGGAGACTCATTTTGAAATTATTGCCCAGTGCCGTAGCGATATTTGGCCGGTGGTAACACCGGCACAGGCTTAAATTTTTTTGAAGTTTTTCTTGTTCTGTGCTGGTTTTACCATTTGGTAACACTATTCCATGTAAGGTGTTACCAAAAGGTAACACCGGGGTCGAGAAGTAGATGTCTTTACGATCTTCGGTGTTACCAAACGGTAACACCATTTTTCTGAACAGGTGTTACCAAACGGTAACACCGGCACGGAAAGGGTTAAGTTTCAATTTCTATTTTGTGAATACCATGGATGTTGAGACATACCTCAGGATGAAGTGACAGCGGGCCAGGGGGTCGTGGACGTTGTTGCAGTGGTCCAGGTCAAATCCTTCCTCAGCCGCCAGGCCGTCTCGCAGACAGCTCAGCTTGATGGCGAAGGGCCGCTCGTGTCCAATGAGGGGGTAGGGTGCCTCATCACGTGCAGTCTTCACCCACAGCTGGAACTGACCCCCGTCAAGCCCTAGCTGGGCCAGAGCCGCCTTGATGCAACCCTTGGCGGTCTCCTCTGGACCCACCATGAAGGTCTTACACTGAAACATGGAACATTTTCAATAAAAGTAGTTCATATTTTTACCCGAAAGTAATATCCATTTTTAAAATGATGATTTTCGACATTAGGTACTTCATTTAAAGAGAGATTGATAAAAAAGAAAATATTGATTTCAATACAAAAAAAAAAGCTCTCTGGACTACGGGCAGTAGTCACGCCACGGAGGCTGGCGAAGAAAAAGAACAAGAAGATAGAAAAGAGAATATTGATATCGCTATCTACTGGTTTAGGAGTGTTTTGTCATACCCACTTGTATTTCATTTCAGTTGTTGGAATTCTAAACTGAAATTTCGAAATCACAATACGATGACGTGTTATATTTTCAAGAATTACACATCTTTTCTATTTACCATTTTTGAACAATATCTTTTCCTGGTTCACGTTTGATTCCTATGAGAAAAAAAGTCCAACCTCACAGTTTATTAGTCAGTCAGTATAGCGCTTGAATTTTCTTTTACGTGAGTTGGAGGTTCATGTCCTGTATATATTGTTATAATAATTAGTTTTCCCTCGTTGAAACTTGAAAGAAAGCAATTAAGGCAGAATCGAAACTTACATATTCGATGTTGGTGTTGTGGTCGTAGTAGATGACTTGTATGTTGGTGGACGGGGGTTCCTTCAGTCTCTCAGTCACAAGAACTTCACTCAGCTTGGTCCACCAGAGGTCGCGAGAAGCTTGGGTGCTGAAATCATAAGACATTTTTGAGATTATAGTAGGTATGTACGTATAGTCAAGAAAAGACAAACCAGAATAAACAAAATATCTGTGGTATATATAAAAACGGAAGGCAGTAACAGAGAATCTATCTAGAAATAGAAAATAAATTGAAATCTCAAAACACTGGAGACACCCTGAAAGAGGAACAACGTACAACAGATCTGATAATTATACCTAATTGGGAAATCTCAATAAAGGTCAGTCACAATTTCAGTAAAAATAGAACATATTTTCAACTTCTTTAAATAAAACAGAGGCTCCCTTAAACAATCAAAAATAGAAAAGGGTTAGCTCGACTTTGGTCACGTTCGGGGCTTTCTATTCTCTCACGGTAAGTAAGAAGAAGGTGTTTACCTACTATAAAAAACGACGGCCTTTATTTCGGTCACGTATCTTTAATTTTAAACCAAAACCAGATAGATTGTCCATGATTTATTTTTAGACCGGTCTTGACATTTCAATTTCGCGGAAATAATTGTTGTCATCTTGAAAATAATAAAAATGGGTAGGTGCGCGGTTGCACCCAAAACAGGTGACCTTTGTTCTGCGGATGTCACCTTCACTGAGGATTACAAGAAGTAGTGTTGAAAGTAAGGTAAATGGGGAAAATAATTTAGTTTTTTCAGTTGTGGAAATAATCAGGAAAATATTTCATTTGGGTACCTACCTCTTATGATGAATAGGTAAGGTATAAGGTATAAGTGTTGCAAAGCCAACGCACAATATCAAATCAATTTGGTGTCACTTGGAATTTTTTCCTGATACAAATGGCAAAATATCACCGTAAAATCTTTCACCAACTAAATTAATAGTCTAAGAAAAGCATATGTTGTGTTGGTTTTGGTAGATTGATCTCATATCTTTTCAATTCTAAAAGCTACCACGCAATGTGAAAAACAAGAGCATATAGTAGCCGACTAAACATGAAGCATTCTGTTGCTGACGAATACAAACGTGTGATTAAAGATACCGACGGACGGTCTGCCTGTCTAGAGATACTGACTGATGGCGACAGTCGGTACTGCTTTCTAATATGATGATGAACTGCTGGCGTAGAGAACGGTGTTACATAAGGAAAGTGTAAGGTTACTATTTGCTGACTCTACTAGTAATATACAGCTGTTTATACAAATTTAAAATGTATTGAAACTCATCTCAGCAACTCAACACGTCTATCTCTTTGATACTTCGAGGCTTTGAATGGGAGAGGAGAGTTTCAGACTTCAGAGAACTACACCAAGAAACAAAAATGGGAGCTCAGAAAACGAATGAGGCTTCAGGGCCCCGAACTCCAAAAATGGTCTTCGGACACTTCCTTGAGGAATGTTTGCCGTCGCGAAACCACATAAAACTTTCACATTCCTCAAGTGTTGGAGTGAAGGAGTAAACATAAAAACTCACATAATTCTTCATGGGTATAAAAAAAACAAGTACGAAACCAATAAAACATTTGTGAAAAAATGTAAAATACCCCTCTGTAAGTGCTCGTTTTTATGCACCTCTCGAAATTTTGGACTTGAGAAGCTTAATGGTTACTTAAAAACCCTTTTATATTCTTATGGTACCCTCTAGTGACCTTGGACGTCCAGATTGCAGACACCGAAAGACCTCCAGACTTCAATTATTAAATTAATAAAAAAGAGATAAAAGCTGTAAAAGTCAAAATAGGTCGTAATGTTATTTGGTCAGAACATGGTTATCCACTAAACACACTCTCCTTACATTACAGTGTTAGCAATGGAAATTATGGAATGAATAACTCATAAACAGGCATACTGTTCACAATTCAATAGGTTAGTCATAAAATCTAAGTTGCGAAAATCTCCTTTACGTCTGATAGGGATGGACATTATAAAACTTGGAAATAAAACCATCCCGGGGCACAATTTCTGCAGCAAATAAGCATAATTTATTATCCATTACTTCACCAGATAGACATGTTATGTTCGGACAAGTTACTGAGTAAAATAAAGGTATGGAGGCAATAATTAAATTTGCATTTTTAACGATTGCTCTGTGGACTGCGGATAATAAGGACAAAATTAACGATGAAAATGTTCAAAAATAGATGGGGGATAGGATCATAATGATCTTCGAAGACATATTTCACAAAATCTCATGATAGTGTTTCCTCCATATTGGCAGAATAAGCGCAAAGAGCTCTTTACCACAATTACTATAGATAGTCACTTCCAATGATGCTTCAGTAAGTGAAAATACTTCAATACTTGCAAATAACGATAATGTCTCATGACAGTCATAATACATACTGATGATAAAATTATATTAGATATAAAGAAATTACCGATACATTTAGGTAAGTAAATTAATTTTGTATTTTCACTTGTCCCTAAGATTAATAATAAAATAAACTACCTATTTGGTACTAATAATTATTATTAGCCTTGGCACATCGCTTTGCACAGTTTCATTTGAAATCGGCATAAGGACACATGATTTTGAGATGTGTGAGAACCACTAGTTCAATAATGCCATATTCTTATAAGAAAATAAATTAATAGATAACAACCAAGGTGCATGGTAGTACGCCAAACTATGTTCTGGCTTCAGAAATGCGAGGTCTGGAATTTGTGATGACATTGGAATAAGTTTCATGAATATACTCATTTCTTATGGAAGCGATAATACTAGAAGTCTCATGCTTTCCATTGTTATAAACCTTGCTGTAAAGTACGAAAAATACGAGTACACCTGTAAAACACGTAAAATACGAGTACACCTATAAAAAATGCTTTCCATACCACTGCTAGAAAGCAATGTGAAACTGAAGAGTGAATCTATTACTACCATTAGTAAGATTACGCCAATCCTTTAAGTTCAACCGCAAAACCCGTCTACAAATCGTCAAACAGACGCTGAGTAGCAGGTAATTTACGAATGAGCGCGTCACAATCACTCGTCTACTTTACCCAACCACTTTGTATCCGGATCACCGGCAGCGCCGTTAATGCGCAGAGAAAGCTATTAATTTTCCCATTGTTATCACGCTGTAAAGCTCAGCTCTTGTAACATCATCCACATTCTCTATGCCCAATTATATGGGTTGAAGTTTAATGTTCAACTTATTTATACTACAGTACCTATGGTTTAAAGTGAGAAACATTTTACATTATCTACGCCTATTTACACATGAATTCGTGGAGATAAAGGCGCTATTCTGGCAACCCAGGTTCCGATCCGTACGTTATGTATGCATTTTTCGCCATTAATTTTTGTTGTTGTTGAAATTGACGACATAATAAGGGCACCAAAACAACTGCGAGATTCAAAGGACACTCCGGATCTACTCGGGCAGTATAAATAGATATTTGACTTTTACTATAAATTATTAATTATATGGCCTGGAATTTAATGTTTAACTTACAGCACCCATGGGTTAACATGAGGCAATAACTCCAGTGTGTGGAGCTATGATCACCGATCCGATATCCAGTATGAGTACTGCCAACGGGCAGACTTCTATCAAGTCATTAAACTGTCCTAAATAGCTGAACCAGAGTCCTAGGTAAGCAACGTATGTAATCCAGCCAAATGGCTTTTATCTATGTCCCTACTGTGTGAGATTGCGAAATGTATCATTCACATCTGCAGATACATCTATAGTGTAGGTACATGATATTATGTAGATAAAAACAATAAAATGTGCAATTTACTGTGCACGGCGCAATGATTGGCGAGGAATGCAGCGAAGTCAACGCTTGCTGTGCAAATATGGATAGCTTACATGGAATGTTGCTGGACACATTTCAGATAGTTGGAACAAAATTTTTAGGCCTTAATGCAACGAGGACTGTGGCTAAGATTCCCCGGACATTTTTTTTCCACTTCTCCAAAACCTAAAATTTCATTTGCCGCTGGCGATGGTTGAAAATAATGTTGATTGGTCTCCTGACCGGCAAACTGACCGACTTACCGGTCAGTGAAGGAAAGTCTAACCTCTGACGTCACATCGTCAGACATCAGACTCGGCTGCACTGGTGATAAGAGCTTCTTATCAGATGCAGCCTGTCAATTAATTACACGTGTAAGAATTAGCCGGCGGGGTGTCTGTCAGTTTTGTGGTCTGAGTTTTTAGTTCAGAATGAATGACCATGGTGATGTCTTGAAATCCCTAGAAGTATATTACTCCTCTGAAAAGTTCAGGTCAAATGTCTACAAGGGAAAACAAACACTTCATAAGAGAAACCTGGATATAAGAGAAAAATATCCAGTCCCTTCAGTTCTCTTATATTCAAGTTCTACTGTAGTACAATGTAAATGAAATTAAAACTATTCTAAATATGAATTCCTATTTCCTAGTCTGAAATAACCACATATTTGACCAAATGTTGTAAGTAGGCTAACCATGCATAATGAAGTCAAGAACTAAAAATGATAGTTCTCGGGAAACGAACTACCGACCTCCAGATTATAAGTCAACTGCCCTAAGGTTACGATCTACTGAGGTCGCTAAGTGACCTGCGTTGTGTCTTCAAACGCCTTCAGGACCAATACAATGCTCATTTATGTGCTGATGTTTAAGCTTTTATAGTCACACAACTCAGAACCATTCAAAAGCCAAGGGTTTCACCTGATGTTCAACGATAACACATTAGGTAATGCTATCTCGTTAATATCTCAGAACACATTATTCTATTTCTTTACACAAGACATAACACTTTAGTAATATTGGTAATGTTGATTCCCAACACATTGGTAGTAGTAACAACACAAACAATAATAATAACACTAATGTTGATGCTTCACTCTGAGCCCTTGGATACCAGTGTCCTCAATACGATAACCTCCAGGCTAAAGAGATTAACACCCAGTGATTTCATAATTGATTTCAACCCAATCTGATATGAAATCCTTGGTTGAATCAATGAGAAAAAAGTAATTTGGTAGTATTAATTGCCCGTTATTTTAATCAGTGACACCTTGCATCTTTTAATTAATTTAATTAATCAAAGGCCGTCGGAGGAATCAAATTAATTAAAATTCCTAGAAGTAATAAATTGCGACCGAGGTAGTACCTATCTGGAATTTAGCAACATTTTGACAGGCAATTACGGATTTCTTTCGAAATTTAAGAATCAATACGCTCTCGGATGGTTTCAGGTGATGTTGGGAATCAAATAAGTAAAGATCATTTCTTGTAGATAGAAGATTTATAGAGGGAGGGAGGATATACATGTTCATTTGTTCATGTTCAATATGTACATATCCACTGATATACATTTTGATCTCTACATTGATGTTATATCATTGATGTTATAGCACTCCTAACTTTCGTCCTTAAAAAAAAACAACATAGTTCTTAATTTTTCATCATTGGACTGTAAAATTATTGTATCTCATAATAAATAAATAATAATTTGTACCTACAGTAAGTTAGTATCCTTTTCTATATACATAGTTTAAAGCGTAAGTAATTTGGTACCTTTTGAAGGACTGTAAATATATTATTCATAAGAACTAGAAGAAGGTGTACGAAACAACAAAACAAGAGTTGAAATGTAGGATATCAAAAATATGACACATTTATAACGTGAAAGACCAAACTATAATAATTTTCAGAAGAGATAGAGCTCAACAAGAAACACCACCACTTACTCATAAACACATCCGCACTGGTCCACATGTAATCCAGAGTCCGAGCTTTTCAGCCGACTCAGAAAGCGCCGCACCCTCTGAAACTTTTGCCGCACACCCGAATTATCACTCACCATGATTACACTTGGCAAAAAAATAAAATTAAATTATTTTCATGGAATATCAGAAGAAAAAACTATATGATCGAACCGTCAAAATACATAGATTTTAGTTATATTATATTTCAGAAAATGTTACCAAATATTATCGAAACACGTAAGCAAATATTTGTTAATTTGAATTAATTATACGAAAATGTTCGCTCATTATTTCGGAAAACGCGAATTAACCGACTTGATTAAGTGACGAGTTGACAACTGACTGACGAAATCACGAGAAAATAAATTTCATTTTACTATTTCTAAATTTCTCCACAACCAGAATATTCTAGCGTAAGCGGTGTATGAACGACAGCA